>BJKM01000325.1:554733-691277 GCA_015082035.1 Chaenogobius annularis
GACAAAGATTTCTGTTCAGGTAAGTATTAACTGCATCCATAATTTATTTTAAGACTATTCTACTGACATATCATTGCATGACTTGCATGTTTAAACTGCAGTTTGTTGATTTCTTTCTGTCTTGCAATTCTCTGAGCTAATTTTCTTTCATGATATTGTATTATTATGTTATAAAATAGACATGGAGACAATGAAAGATGAGTCAAATGCGGTGGATAAATTTCTCCACTGGGGGATTAAAGCAAATGTCATCATAGATTGTAGTAGACAATGGTTAAAATACCAATATGGTGCAACCTAAATGTGTTCATTTTGATTTCAGGGACACCGTGGTGTGCTCCGATCAAGGCGAAACATGCAGATGTGCGCTGCCGTACGCCTCGAGGAGAACATTACAAGAACGTGATGGGCACTCGCTGTAAGATCCACTGTAAGAGAGGATATGAAGTCATGAGCCCAGAGGTGGTGTGTATGGCCAACAAACACTGGTCAGCAAACTACGCCTGCAGTGGTAAACCAGCAGTACCTTGTTTTCATTCTTATTATAGCTTTGATCGACTAAACTGCAATTCTTTTCACGTAATCAATCGATGTCCCTCTTTTTGATCTTGTTGTTCTAAAATCCCCACAGAACTGTATGAACTAGGGGTGAGAGGAGAATTCCCACAAGATTATAGAGAATGAGACAAAACCAGATTTGGACATAATTTATAGTAAGAAATTGTGCAGTGCAGTTCAGAATATTTGCCTCAATTTTCCGTATTCATTTTTTTGCTGTCATGTAGCACTGCTTTTTGGAACTATAGTTCCTCAAGAGGTGTAACTCACATGTATTTACCCTTTTTTATCCAAGCCAAATGTAAACAACCTCACAAGCTCATTTTCTGCTTGTGCACTATCTTGTGACAGTTTCTCGCAAGATCTTGTGGCGCGAGACTATAATTTCACTAGAGGTTACAATATTTATCCAATATTTTTGGCCTCTGACATTATCTTCTGCATATTCTCTAAACAGAGATCCGATGTCCGAAGCTGGAAATGCCTGTCAATGGTGGCTACAAATGTTCAGGAGGCTCCTACTTCAACTCTCGCTGTGAGTTCTTCTGTTCCCCTGGATTCACCCTGAAGGGACAGAGGATAACGACCTGCCAACATACCAAGATGTGGAGTTCTGGGGCGCCTACATGTGTCGGTGCGACTCAAACTTAATTCTAATCTCTCACGTTTAGTGCTACAGAAAGTAGTTATGTAAAATGGCTTTATTATCTGCTCAAGGCTTGTCTACACTTAGCTTACCACAGAGGAGAGCACTTTTCCTAATAAGAGGTTTTCTGCCGTAATTATGGTTTTGTGAAAAATATAGACAGAGCTGAATTGTATTTAATCTCAGCCATTCATAAAGGCAACTTCTCTACAAATACTAGGTTGTGTTGTTATTCAAGCATGTAGTTGTAGAAAGTCAAACAAAGTTAAACATGATTGTTTTTCTTTCGCTTACATATTTGTTTGTGCAGATATTGATCCTCCTAAAATCAAATGTCCCACTATAAAGGATAAGTGGGCTGAGCCTGGAAAGCTGACAGCGCGGGTGTCCTGGGATACACCGGAAGGCATGGACACTGCAGATGGCGTCTTGACAGAGTCAGGCTTAGTCTTGTTCCATATTGTACCCTTTTTCTTCTTCTTAGTGAACAAACTAAACAAATGTGTTTCTGCAGTGTTGAATTAAAAGGAAGGCCTCCAAAATCAGACTTCCCAGAGGGACTCCACAAAATGTCCTACACTGTGTTTGATCGAGCAGGGAACAAAGGGACCTGTCGCTTCACTGTCAGAGTGAGAGGTAATTCACAAGGATACTTTATGTAATGTTTGTGCCATTAACATTGTGGTTTCTGAGACCATTTGTCTTGAAAGTAACAACACAATTTACAGTATTGTATCTGCAGCTTATGTAAAGTTGTGCAATCAATTCAGAATCAGAAGAAGGTTTGCTGTCATTACTGTCAAAAATAAAAATTAACAAACTAGGAACTTGCCTCTGATAAGCTGCAACATGAAACAACAATAATAATCATAATATAATAGCAAAATATGAAAAGTGTTCAACAATTTACAGTTTAGTCGGCTATCGGTTTTATTGTTGACATAACTATTAAGTGACCAGTGTTAAGAACTTTTCATGAGTCCAACGGCAGAGGGAAAGAAACTGCTCTTGTGGTGGGAGGTTCTGGTCCGGATGGACCGTAGCCTCCTGCCTGAGGGGAGTAGCTGGACATGAGTCCGTGTCCAGGGTGAGAAGGGTCAGCCAGGGACAAACAGAGAATACACCGCATTGGGCGCTCTGCTGAGAAGGTGATCGGCTGCAGACTTCCATCTCTGCAGGACCTGTACGTCTCCAGGGCTCTGGGACGAGCAGGTCGGATCACAGCTGACCCTTCTCACCCTGGACATGGACTATTTGAGCCGCTCAGGCAGGAGGCTACGGTCCATCTGGACCAGAACCTTCCCGCCACAAGAATACTTTCTTGCCTTCTGCTGGACTCATGAACACTTCTAAACACCTGTCACTTTAACTGCAATTCATTCTATCACTCACTGCACTGTCACACTACATCTGTAAATTTAACTATAAATTCTTGTGTACATAATAAGCCTATTTTTATTTTATACTATAGTAATTCTAAATCTAATGCATGCCCTTTTGATTTCAGATATGTTGTTTTTATTATTGCTCTGTGTTTTATGTTGCACCTTAATGCCAGAAACAAGTTCCTATGTTTGTGAATTCTGTTCATTGACAATGGCAATAAACCTTTTTCTGATTCTTATTTTACTTGTTAAAATAATCAGCAATAGGTTCATACAATATTAAACATGAGCATGCAATATTTACAGTTGATACAGGTTTGTTTTTGCCTGTCCCGAGTCAGTTTTTCCTCTTTTCTGACTGGGTTGTTTTTGTGCAGTTCGCCGCTGCAGCCCGCTGTTCCCTCCAGACAACGGCTACATGAAGTGTGACAGTGACAAAGACAACTACGGAGCCAGCTGTGAAAGGTTCAAATCTGCACGTCGTGAGCGCGGTGGTTTTGATCTCCAGGGCAGTGCGGCGAGAGTCTGTCAGTATGGGCTCAGCGCTGTCCGGCACTGACACAACCATGCACATCTCGTACGTACGACCGCACAACAAGCCCACAGCAGCGGAAAAGGCCTCCTAACACTGCGGTATTGATTTGTAACACCCCCGCACTGAAACACAACGCAACTTTCGGATGAAACTTTCAGACAACATACTCTAAGCACTTAACAAACTCTGTCAGTCACGCTGCTCATTAGGCTGATCATACACGTATCGTCCGATACTTCCTGGAAACTTTTTTGAATATCATAGGAATCAATGGGTTAGTGGTCAAAGTGTTTAAAACGTATTTCTTCATACAGTTGTTTTACTGATATTTCCCATAACAGCGTTGACCACCTCATTGCATTTTAAATGATTTGTGTGTGTGTCTGTGGGATGTTGATATGTATGTGGTGTGTGTGTATATATTATATATATATATAATTAGATAATTATATATATATATATATATATGTATGTATAATATATATTATTATATAATATATTATATACTTATATATATTCTTGTCTAGAAAACACCAGGGGTGTTTCAAACTTTTTTCACAGAGGGCCACATTTTGAAATTCAGTATTCGGAGCAGAGGGCCACAGACAATATGACAATGAAGTGAATCCTTCAAAACTTTGCATTTGACATAGTTTTGATGAGCCTCCACACCTTTTATTAAGACTTGGAACGTTAACGTTATGTTCTTGTTTTTTAACTTGTTTCCTTGTTTTGTCTCAGCTATGAACATAAATGTGGGAGTGCGTTCGGCTGCGGCTCTCCTGGACCAGTTTTTTACGAAAAGAGGCGTCTGCTCATCATCTCAGCCCCTACAGCTGCTAATCATAACTACCGCTTCCAGATGACTAACCTACAGGTGAGGCACGACTCCTGATGTGTGTGCACGGGTCACCCACAGCGCCTCCCTATGAGGCTCCGTTGCCGGGGCGGGCCAAAACACAAAAACATCAGGGGTGTTGAATAAACCGTAAATGGCAAATAGATAGATGAATAAATGATAGCGGTAGTGACTCTTATAGGGCTCTTTTGAGGAAGCAGAAGCACGTTTTCTCATCTCATCACAAACCATTAAGTCAGGACTTGTCCTTATTCCAGATTCTCCTGACCTTTCTAAAGCATGGCCTTCTCAGCTGCCAACACTAACAAACCAGACATTTTAGTTGAGTGATGGCTCCCAAGAGCTGTCAAAACTGTTGGACTATTAAATGACTATTTATAGATTTTTTTTATCTTCATCAAAACCTCGACGCAAACTGTAAAGGTCACCAAGCAACATTCATAAAGTTTGGAAAAGGAGCTGCAAAAATAGTTTGCTATCAGATTAAAAACTAGAGCTGGGTGATGTTAATCAATTTTTATTTTGGTAAAATTGTCATATTGGGATTGGAAAGTAATTAATGCAGTATTATGCTATGCCTAGGACCTAATAATTATATTAATAATGAAGTTTACATAAATCGTCATTAAAATCATAATCTAGCTCAAAATGATTGTGATATAAAAAGGCACAGTATTAAAAACGTGTATGTAGAACAGTAAATTAATTATTATATTATTTACCAGAAGTAGACTCACTCTTGCCAGTTTAAAGCGACCTATAATGTCTGTTGTCAGATTCAATGTTAATTACTGGTCTACATAAGTAATAAAAAGTGTACAGTGTTTTATTAGCTTTCATAAAAATCAATCCATAGTTCACTTATTTATGACAGTTTCTACTTGAATTATATCAAAGCTTTCTGTGTGCAATCTCAGAGAGTTTCTAAGAATACTGTCTATGCCTATCGCAAAATAGAAAAACCTGTGGCGTCGATCGCGATCTACCAGCCGATCTCGGGCGCAGTGGCAGTACCAAATCAAAGTTTATTGGCTGGCACTAAGTGACAGTATATACACACGCTGAGCGACGGTGCGCACATGGAGGTCCCCAAAAGCGCGAGTGAACCATGAATTACAATCAGCGCGAGGAGGCTATGGTTGTTATTTTGTCCGCTTTCTCAGTGAGTTTCGGAAGGAGCACACGCCGCGGAGTGAGGAGAGGGAGTCAGGCCGATGGGCAGGAGGAGGAGTCAGCCCAAGGAGCAGAGAGAGTCAGGGCGAGGAGAGGAGGAGTCAGGCCGAGGAGCAGGAGGAGGAGTCAGGCCGAGGAGCAGAGGGGAGTCAGGCTGCGGAGCAGGAGGGGGAGTCAGGCCGCGGAGCAGGAGGGGGAGTCAGGCCGCGGACAGGAGGGGAGTCAGCGCGGAGCAGGAGGAGGATTCAGGCCGCGGAGCAGGAGAGGGAGTCAGGCCGTGGAGCAGGAGGAGGAGTCAGGCCGCGGAGCAGGAGGAGGATTCAGGCCGCGGAGCAGGAGAGGGAGTCAGGCCGAGGAGCAGGAGGAGGAGTCAGGCCGAGGAGCGGGAGGAGAGTCAGGGCGAGGGAGCGGGAGGAGGAGTTCAGGCGAGGAGCGGGAGGAGGGAGTCAGGGCCGCGGATGGGGAGAGGAGTCAGGAGGAGGGGGAGTCAGGCCGAGGAGCGGGAGGAGGAGTCAGGCCGCGGATGGGGAGGAGGAGTCAGGCCGAGGAGCAGGAGGGGGAGTCAGGCCGCGGCGCAGGAGGAGACAGGTAGGATTACGCTCTAAGTGCTGTTTCTGTCCTTCACGGAGCAGTTTGTTATTGACGCGACCCAAAGGAAAGCTGACTTTTTCTAAAGCCCCTCCTCCCAGCGTTACCATGGAGCTTGTCTTATTATAATAACTAATATTACAGTTAAAAAGAGCTTCAAGTGAGGTGATTATAAGCTCAACCATCTGTTATTAGGTCTAGTTATTATTTTATTTTCAAAATAGTCATCTGTATGAATGGGTCTAGTCAAGTCAATGAACAGATTTTCTCTTCCCTGCTTTATATTGCACGTCTATACATAATACAATATTATTAGGCCTATATTGTGTTTCTATAGCTGTTTTATAAAAAAAAGTAATATAAATCTACAGGTAGATCTTCGGGCTTTGTCGAATCTAAAATTAGCTTGCACGCTGAAAAAGTGTGGGCACCCCTGCTGTTTGGGTATTTTATTCTTTTTAGTGAAACTCGAACGAGAGAAGAAAACATTATTGGTTTTGAATATTGCTTGTATACAAAAATTCAAATGAGTTGTTATTGAAACAAACAAATGGTTGTTTCAGACTGGGCCTCAGGTCTCAGGTCTCAGGCCAAATTTTTAAATCTGAGCACAGTAAGGATTATAGATAAACTGGTGACCCCCAAATAAGAAAGCGCTGTTGGTTGTAAATTGCCCTTTGCCTAAAATGTATTTGTATATGTGTAGGATAATGCTATATTTGACTGTGCCCTGTATTAGGGTTGTCAAAAGTATAAAAAATCATATACTAATCGATATTAGTATCAAAATTTATATTATATAAGTATTGATACTAACAAATCAGAAACAAGACAAAATATGAACTTTTCTGAACCGTTTTAGAATGATCTTGAGCTTTATGATAACTAGTAGACTATAATGTCTAAATGAAAGTAATTTGTGTATTTTGTGTTGAAAATGTCAGTCTATTGTTTAATTGTAGTATTGAAATCAGTATCATGTATCAGGTTTATTCCTTAGTATCAAACTCAAGTTTGAAATGTTAGTATTGTGAAAACACCACCCCAAATACTATGTACTTATCTCGTTAAGCACAGTGTAACAACATGAAATGGTAATGGTACTGTAAAATAAAGTGTGACCATATATTATTGTGTTTTCTTGAAACAGCCTGCACAGTGTGGCCTGGACTTGAGGCATGTGACTGTGATCGAAATCGTGGGGACGTACCCGGCTCAGATCGGCCGAATCCGACACCGACTGCTGACTCCAGGACTGGCCCTCCAGCTCAGGTAATTGTGCAAACACACTTCCGTATTAACATGTTCATTATACATTCATACAAAGCCTATTATCACGTGTATTGTAGGCTCCTGCTGCGCATACCTCAACGCTCATTTCAAATGGTGCTCGTAGACAAACAGGGCATGGACAAGCAGCGCTACCCTTTCCCCATCACAGCGGCTGAGCTGTTCACCACAATCGACACCTTCCCACTGCGCAAAGAGGAGATGGTGCTTCAGCAGGAGGCGGGACAGAGCTGCCACTCATAAAGGCGCCTTGTGTGTCAGAGCACGTTTTTGGGACTCACGATCGATGTCATCTAAAGCAGCGTCATCCATTTCACACACTCCTACCTGACGTGCTCTCTGCGTTCAGTGCTTTCAAAGGTTGTCATGTCCGTCACGGAGCAGGACACTAAATGGACTGAGTCATACAATGCTACACGATCATATTGATTTCTGTGTCTTGTCAAAGCAGAGATGTTACAAGTGTTTTGTACAAAATGATTTTACTGTATAGACAAAAACATTTTCCCATTTTTATATTTATGTCTCACTTCTGTAAAAAAAAAAAAAAAAAAAAGAAAAAAAAATAGTAAAATAATTGACACTTCTCTGTGTTTGCGTGTTTTTTAAAAAAAGTTCAATTCAGTCGACAGCTGATATAGGAAGTTTAAATGAGCTCTTCATGACAATTAAATATGTAGTAGTGGAAAATCTAATCAATAGAGATATTATAACATACAGTATATAACACAATACATTGAAAAGGTTTATATCCTCTTGAGTGAGTCTGCTTGATTTGCTATATAATCATTTCATATTTTTTATGAAAGCAGAAGAGAAAATTACAATGATTGTATGGAAAGATGCATTTATTTAAAAATATTTTTGTTACACATTTGCACAAAATAGTTTGATGCTTGAAAACCTGGACATGACAGTAGTTCATGCTGCACATAAAGAGTGTTTTCAGTAAAATGTATTGCACGGGCCTCTTATCTAAACAGAAAACACCTTGGATTATTACTTATTTAATTGTGCTGTGTGGGATTGCTCTGATGTTTAACCATAAAAGTAGCAATGAGATTGGGAAGTGGTGTTTTATCTGTGGGATGGTTGGAGCTAAGCCTTGAGGCGCTGGGACAAGGTGATGTTATAGTGATACAGCTGCGATATTAAAGGCCCCTCAGATGAAGGTGGCCCATCTCGGCTCTGACTCACAGTCGAGCCTCAGACGTCAGATTCAGTGCTTTGCCATTTTTGTTCTACTTGTGTTTCTTTAACACCATGCTGTTTTTGTCTTTACACTGATACAGTGCTATTTTAATTTCATCTAAAACTAATTGACAATCGCTATAATCTACACATTTGAAGACAGCCAGAGGTGGAGGTACATGTTCATATATATTTATTATAGGAGATACACGAGACACTTAGCTAGGTAATCTGCCATGTACAAAATGGAAAGGCTTTGATGATGCTAATTACCAATTGTCTTTTGCATTTGTTCATTCATTCGTTCATCTTCCGCTTGTTCCCGTTAGGGGTCGTGGGTGACCCTGCTTAAGGCCTAGTGACTTTGGGCGTTAGGCGGGTTGAACCTTGGACAGGGGCCAGCTAGACGCATGGTTATTTTTGCATTTGTGCTTTTCTTAAGTCATCTTGTTCCTCTTATTGAGAAAATGCGTGAGATTGAAGAGCCAATTCCACCTCTGTTTACAATTTAGTGTAAGCATCATGTTTCAATGGACAACTCTGCTGCCTTTAAAGGGAATGTTTCAAGATTCTATTTGCCCTTGTTGGAATGGTCCACTATTACAACATGCAGAAATGGAGGAATTGTATGTGCTTGATATACAGCAGTAAATCACTACTTGATTATTGTGGACGACAGTGGCACATGTGGATGTAAGGCATGACTGGCTCAACAAATGCGACCAAAGACACACTCCTTCATGAATGATTTCTGGTTAGACACAAACTTGTTTGTTCGTCTGCTTTCTTCTCAATGTTGCTTATTCTCTTTCTCTGATATTGTCTTTTGTGTGCTTGGGGGCTGCTCATGTGAAGTGCTTGTGCATGCTGGACCGCAGCATCAGTGTACACTCGTGAGGGACTTCTGGATTCTCAATCATTCGTTGCCACAACCGCTGCTCTTCTCCGTACGAGTCCATCCAGTCCACATCTTTCCCATAGCTCTTGCCTTTATAGGACATAAACACAGTGTATTTTTAGTGTTATGTCTTATTTTGGAGACTAAAACTAACCTTGCCAGCAAGATGAATTCTCTGGATTTTTGTGAGTTCACAAACTCTTGAGAATCCATCTTGTTTGGCTCCTGCTGATTCGTTTGCAGTCCGCACCAGTGTTAAACGGGCCAATCCCATGGCATTTCGGGCCCGCAGGCAGGACTGGAACCAATCACGGAGCAACATGTGGTTTGGGGGAAGTCAAAACAGCAAAACCAAATAAAAAATGGCGCCGCCAATGGCCGTACTCTGGCCTATTTTAAAATAAATACAGACTATTTTGTTTTTCAAAAACGTGCACACAATGGCACTTTGTATGTTTGTAGATGAGAAAGAGGACTGTGCTTTTCTAAACACTGGATTTAATACAATTTGGAATTCTCTGCTTCTTCCACTGCGTGACGTTTTTTTTAACGTCCCGACGGCTTTTGGTGAGAGCCTTCCCAGATTGATTCATGTGAAGAACTCAATTCAGAGTGAGACAGATCAATCTGACCTGAGCCAGGTTGGGTTAAAAGTGCTTTAATGTACATTTTTCTAATAAGCCTCTATTTTTCCAGCAAGCTTCTAGCACCTCTAGGCTCCATACTGTCTGGAATAATTGAAAAAAGCATTTTCCTTGTGTCCTTACTTTCTATTGAGCCATTATTTAGTCTTTCATACTTTTCCTCAAATAATTCAGCTGCAGTCTGTTATCTAACATGAATACACAGTAATTGATCCATATACTTTTGTTGTTTGAAATGAACAAACAAAAGTATATACAAATTACATGAGGAATTTAATTAATGGGGTAATTGATCTAGCTGTGCAATTTATTGAAATGTCACGTTTAACATTCAATATTTCCAGCCATATCATATGCCACAGACCTGTCCCAGCTCCGAGTCGGACCCCTCCCAGGAAGACGTTGCTGGCGAGTGCCTCTTTGTCCCAAACGGTGAGCTCCAGACACACGTTGCTGAGGTCGCCGGGCTGCAAACCACAGTAGGTGAAGGTGTGGTTCCACATAGGGTTCACCGTACCCCTCACCACCTCGGTCTTGTGCTTGGTTGACTTTGTGCTGTCCGGCAGTAGATATCTGAAGGAGAAAATGCTTATATAAGACTTTTAGACAAGTATTATTATACCCTTTATTTGTTTTACTGGTTATGTAACAAATTATGTCTTACCCTTTAACAAATGGATCTGAAGTCCCTCCAGATTTGACTGCTGTTAAGTTTTTGGCTCCTCTCACAAGCAGCTCAACCATGCCTCCTTTTGGCAGAGTGAAGCTGCTGGTCTTCTTGCCTTTCAGGAAACCCTTTTTCACTGATAAGAACACAAACAAAAAAGTGAATTCCATGGTCAGTAATAGAAAATAACCATTTGGAAATGTTATCTCAATCAACCATTAAGGCAGTTGCGATGCTTGGTGCAAAACATGTTATATATACTAATTTGTTCACTGAAGGCTAATTCATTTTGCTGGGTTAAGTGAGATATATTGCGCTATAATGATGTACAGGTAACACGCCTTGTTAGAGAGAGACTTTGATTAAAACTCCTGGTCTAATTTCTCATCACCGCCGCGCAGCCTTGACATTTAAATTAAAAGGTGCAATAGCAAGTGTAATGGTGAATGTAATAAGAAAGAATTGGTGAAGTAGTATATATAACCTACTATTCAGGCTTTTTCATTTGTATATATATATATATATATATATATCCATCCATCCATCCATTTTCTACCGCTTGTTCCCGTTAGGGGTCGCGGGTGACTGGAGCCTATCCCAGTGCCTTTGGGCCTTAGGCGGGGTACACCCTGGACAGTGGCCAACTCGTCGCAGGGCTAACACAGAGACATAGACATACAGACAACCATTCACTCTCACACTCATTCACTAGGGTCAATTTACAGTTGCCAATTTACCTAACACATGCATGTCTTTGGACGGTGGGAGGAAGCCGGAGACCCCGGAGAGAACCCACGGTAACACGGGGAGGACATGCAAACTCCACCCAGAGAGATCATGTGATGTAATGTTCGCCCAGGAATCGAACCCATGATTTCCTTCTTGGGAGGCGAGAGCTCTAACCGCTCTGCCACCGTGCACCCATATATATATATATATATATATATATATATATATATATATATATATATATATATATATTATATATATATATATATATATATATATATATATATATATATATATATATATATATATATATATATATATATATATATATATATATATATATATATATATATATATATATATATATATATATATATATATATATATATATATATATATATATATATATATATATATATATATATATATATATATATATATATATATATATATATATATATATATATAATATTATATATATATATTATAATAAAATATATATATATATATATATATTATTATATATTATATTATATATATATATAGTAATATAGAGAGAGAGAGAGCTATATATATATATATATATATATATATATATACTATATATATAATATATATATATGCATATATGCATATATATATATATAGATATATATATATATATATGCATATACTGCATATATATATGCATATACTGCATATATATGCCAGATTTCTGAAAATATTTTAAAAGCAATTAGTGGACGAAGAATAGAATGATTTGTTTTATGAATGTGGCTGCTGAAGGGTGATTATAATAACAATCAGATACAGTATTAACGCAGATACATAAGACATCAGTAACAGACCAAAATATTACTTTTTGGCACATGCTAAAACCCCAGAAACGTAGTTTGTGTCAATACACCACTACAGGCATAGGATTTACTACATCCATTGCCAGTAGGGAGGTCTCACATAGATTTTTACCTTGTTGTACTTGATCCAGAGGCAGCGCGAGGTTCTTCTCTGCCGGAATATATTTCAAAACCACAGTCAGCTCCCCTTTGTACTGCATTTTGGTGTCAATACAACTCTCCACCTACACCCAAACATTCACAAACCACTTTATCATCCATATTTACAGTGCCAGAGAGCAGACAGGAGCATGACTACCATCTGAGTCAGGCGTGTACCTTGGGCTGAAGCGAGTACCACTCTTCTATTTGGGAATCAAACTCCCAGGAGTCAAAGGACAGCTCCACTTCACCCAGAAAGCTGTTGTGTCCAAAACGGTCGTGATGCCAGACGGAGACCTGCAAAGTCCGGGTCTCCAACTGTGAGTGGCTGATGACATACTGTGAACACAAGGGAGACAAAAGTTAATTATGATTTCAGCTGATCTTGTTAAAACAACAATGAACTGAGAGACTCACCCTTAGATTTTCATTATAAACAGGGTTAATGGTGTTGGCTTTGATAGTGGTTTTCCTCTTGCTCTGACGGGACGTATCAGGGAGTAGGTAGGTTTTTACATATCTGGCACAAAATATATTTTGCATTATTCTTATTTCCTTATAGATAATAGGATTGACATTAACCTATATCATTCTATACACTTGGATGGATCACAGCAAATAAATGTGTTGAAATAGAAATAGAAATAGAAACACTTTACATGACCCCTGCTTGAAGGTGTTTATTGTCTGTTGATGCAATGGTTGATCTAATATATAGTATGCATATACTATAATCGAAAAGCAAAGAGATGCTACTTTTCTCCTTCATCTGCTCCAACCACATGGTTTGACTTTGTGTGTGCTGTTTCTGACACTGCTTGGAGTATGTAGGTTTGCAGCCTAATGCAGATACAGATGCTTGCAACTTGCAAAAAATAATGTTGTTGTCTTGGGCTGCTTCCAAGCCCAGATAAATGGATAAGATTGCATCAGGATGCCCACCAACACAAAGCACAATGTAAAAAAGAAAAAAGAAATGACAGCACACAAAAGGTCTATTTAATTATTCATGTTCATGAGTTTCAGCTTCCTGTAAACAGAATATTTATTTTTAAATGTGTTGATTGTTATTTATTTATTTTTAAGAAGTCCTATTGATATTTGCATCGAATTGTATCAAATTTTCAACAGAGCCACTTAAAATAAAAAATTACAATACATATATTTCTAAGAAAACTAGTCAAGTAAACACAAGACAAACATTTAATATGTAATACATTTGAATTAATTCAAGGGAACAACACTGTTTAGTTTAAGTTGATTTAAGATTTTATAAATGAGGAGCAATCCAAAACCAGTAATGGAAACAGTCCAAGGTTCATCTTTCTGAAACTCGTAGATATGCAGCTTTTTTTGGTTAAAGATGAAATGCAATGCTAGCTTTAAGTCCTTACTAAAAGTCATAAAAAGTTTATAGTGTTGGTGCAACAGAGAGACAGCTGTCTAATGTGTGACTCACGGATCCGTGCGTTGCCGCCTGTCGTCTCCCGTTGCCAGGTTGTGGCACTCCTTCACCAGGACATTGAGCGCCCCGGTCTTATAGCTGTAGCTGATGTTGAGCAGGATCTCGCCACTCACCCGGGCGTTGCCATAGTCACCGGTCTCGCTGTACATGCTCATCATGCTGTTGATGCTACTCTGTGGAGTCAAAAGAAACCACCGCCATGATCCGAGAGGAAAAGGTCAATTTTCCTCTCTGTCATTAACAGATACAAAACTTAATATGTCTCAGTCTTGGAAGAAACAGAAAGAACAATGTGAACATGAATTGTGGAAGAAGAAAGATTTTGAAAAGTCACTTGTTTGACAGAGATGAAGATGAATGATCAGCAGCAATTTAACAAAGTCAGGCTGTTGACAACAAAGCTTAGACAATCACAACAGATGCAAATGTCCTCCATTGAACTGGTTTTTAAACTTTTTTCCAACATTTGATTAAAAACGTTTCTCTTCCTTCTTTACACAAGAGCAATGCGTTGATATAATACATGCACATAAATTATTAATTCACACACAAATGCAGTTCTCAGGCAACTAATATAATATTTATAATTTGAATTATGAGTTTGACATGGACACAACCAAAAGAAAATAAATGAATGATAACTGAATGCTGTTATGTCAATATACATAATTGGTATGATTTTCAAAAACTCAATGATTCAGTGAATGAAACATAATAAACCAGTATGAATGTTTCAGTTTCACAGATGCCATAAAAATAGCTAAGTATTAAATAAAACGTGCATGCTTGTTGATAACCGCATGCAGAGGTGTGTAAAGTGTCTTACAGTCTCTGCGTCCGAGTCTGGGACATTGAGATAGCTCCAGCGTCTCTCTGAGGCGGGAGTGGAAGACTAAATTGGCGTGTTGTAAAACAGGAGGAAAAACAGCAGAGAGAAGAGAAGGAGACAATGCTGAGTGCTTTGATGTGTGTTCGAGAGGCAGAAACCCAACAGCAGACCCCCATTGGCCCCGCAGGAGAGGCAGCTGAAAGTCCGGACGCAACTACAAACCACATTACATGCTGTTACCATGGTGATTATCAGATCAAATCACAGAGATTACGACTCATCTGGAAACGCCCGAGAAATCCACACTTTATATAAATCAAGTCAGGATTCGTGCACAGTGACCGCTGAGCCCTTTGTTGAAAATACCGTGCAGGTGAATGTTAAAGGGACGGGATGTAGAATTAGAATTTTCAATTTCATAAACATGATCTGTGTGTGTCTGTGTGTTGATTTTGTTCTTAATTCCAAAAACAATGGACATAATAGCCAAGTTGTTTAGGTTCTCAAAATTATTATCCAATCAGAAAGCAGAATGAGCCCTTCATGAGTCTCACATTGGGTTTCCAGTTCCAAAGATGAAGATGAAATCCAGCTGTGGCCCTTCTCTGATCTGTATTCTCATTACCAAAACCCCGTGGTTGTACCTGCTTGTCAGAGACACAGCGAGGAAGCAGTGGCTTTAGTGGAAACATGTCATTGTTTCTTTAGGCAAGACACTTCACACACTGACTAATATCAATGTATTGTAAGTTGATGGTGGTCGGAGGGGCCACAGATTGGATGCCTTTGCCCCAGGGCAGCGGTGGCTACAGTAGTAGTTCATCACCAGAGTATGAACTGAATGAATAATGCAGCCTCTGCAATAGTGAGTGAATTCTGGAGGTTCTGAGCTTTCACATGAGGCATGGCCTGTCCATATACTGAGAATGAGAAAAACTTGTTAAGGCACTGGCCACCCAGGTTCAATTGAGACTGCAGTTCCTTTGTTAAACCAGTGAGAGCACAGGCTACATACCATACCTTTAAAGGTAAATACATTTTATTTAAATAATAACCATTCTACTGAGAAAAACATATGCCTGCAATATAATTTTGTTAAATTGATATTAGATTGTTACTGCTATACCCCTGTATATTTAGAGGCAAAGAAAAAATATCATTATATTAATATAAAAAACTAAAATCATATTAAACCACGTAATAAAATATTGTAAACGACTACTCTGCATAATCACATGCAAAAGAAGCATAAAAGGGAGCTAATGGGGGACTGTATCAACTAGAATTGAAATGAGTCATGTTACAGTGATACTCTCTACATAATCATTGCTTCTTCCTGTTTCACTGAATTGGTTGGCCACGACACAACGCAGTGAATAGATGCTTCCCTACAGTCAGCTCGCATTACACACAAACTCCCAGTGTGAGCGCCATCGATCAACCACACTAGCTGAATAATTAGATTTACAGGCTGCCAAGGCTTTTCATGGTTAATTACAAGCATGTGCAGTAAATAAGTAAAATTTAATGGGATTCACAGCTGGTCCAGGTGAAAATGGTGGAAAGTGTGCTGAGAAAATTATCTCAAAGCCTCCAAGGAGCAATATGATGAATATCAGAGTGCAGTAGAGACACCAGTGGTGGCACAAGCATTTTGTCCTGCCAATTCAAAATTAATCAGGGAGAATTAAATTGGTTGATTTGCAAAAACAGATAAGGGCCATTTTAGAAAATTGTCGAAGACTTACAATTTACTCTTTGTCTAGCAGCGTTTTCAAATGAATCTAATATTTTACCCTCCCTTCTTGAGCAAATCCCCATAACTATACTTTTATAAACAATTTGTGTAGAACATTTTTGAAAAATGTAGATATCTGTTCTTGCAAACAAACTTTTCTTTATTCAACTTGAGAACACAAAAATTCATGTGGTTAAATAAAGCAACTTAGGGAATATTAAGTACTGTTTTGCAATTTTAAAGTATGAATGCAACTAATGTGTTTTCAGCTCTTTGCTCCTTACAAATTAAAGGTAATGCACTAATATATTCTACAAACACAAATGTAAATACACATTTTCTATTTAAATTAACATATGTAAGCGATGGCCTAAAGTACACTGTATTTGCTGAGTACACAAACAGGCAGTGAGGGGTGTGACCCTGCCACTGCAGTGTGTGTTTTTTACAGGTGTTCAGCAGGTGTGTTACCGTGGACACTGTGTTGCTCATGCGAGGTCCAGTCGCCACGCTGTGAGCTGACATCAGAGCGTCGATGTCCTCTTCTTCATCAGAAAACTCCTGTCACAGGGGCAAAGAAGGAATAACTCTTCAAATATTTAGAGTAGGTAAAACTACAGTTCAAGTAAAATCGTCGCATAACATTTTCTTGTTTAAACTCTTACTAGTTACATTTACTTGAGTAACTGAGTAACTTTTTAAAGAAATTGTAAACTTTGCTCTAATTTTCTGACTCCTACTAATAATATTTTGTTTGAAGTAACAGTATTCTTACTTGAGCAAAATCAATTACATTAACTTCAAATTGTATATCAGATGTTATGCCCAGAAAATGACATTTACTTGAGAAGTAGTTTCCCAAATACCTTTTTACTCTTACTCTGGTAATTTCTTGAAACACTATTGACAAGAATGGGCCAGATTACACCATATAAAGAAACATGTTTGTACAGCTATAGAACATATATGTGCAAAAATTCGACTTTAATGGAGAAGTGAAGCCACAGTTAATCAAAAGGGAGGCAACTGACAAAGTGACCAAAGGCTTTTTGTGCTGGTGCACAGTTGTCCCTGTGGTGGTGCGTGGGTGCTGCATGCACCCAGTTTCAATAAATCCAATATGACAAGTTGGGCCACAGCGTGACAATTTGTTTATTTTGTGCCAGTGTGTAAAATGGCCATGTCTTTGCTGTTGAATGAATGCACAGTTTTGTTTTGTTTGCCTTTGATTATAGATGAAGGCAGCGTAAACACAAAGAGCCTTAACTGCGTCAGATTCTCCCCACCTGTTCCCAGTTTACATCTATTTACACTCTGGTCACGCTCTCTGAATTAGAGTTATCCTTCTCCTATACACATACTCAGCATCAGATACAGACAGTAGTACACTCTATCCATTGTTATCCACTCCAGTAATTTTGCCTGTGATTTTAATTTGTGCTGAGAGCAGTGAAGTCCAGTCCAGAGGTTGGACCACTCACAGTTTCATTGAGCCCAGGGACAGAGCGGCTTCTCAGGCTAAAGGAGTCTTCGCTGGGTTCAGACGCTGGAGCTGACAGGTCCATCTCTGAGCGACTGTGATCTGGAGATATATACATATACAGGGCAGATGAATATTCAGAAAAGAGCTGAATGTACTTTTAAATAATGCAGTTTGAAGAGGGACGAGTGGAGACTAGTGACTCACATGGAATTTCCTTATATGGTTGAAATAAAACATAGTTAAACAGTCTATGTGAATAGTTATAAGCCACAGAACACCACCTCAAACCAAGCATCAGAATGGGGCAGATAATTAGGCATAAAATATATAGATAATATAAGATTTTAACAAGCAGCTACTTTTTTGTACCCAGTATTCTTAGTCAACAGAACTGCATATCAATGGGTAACCATACAAACACAATTGATTTTGCAACATAATAGTTCCCACGATTTCCTTGTTACATATTGGCAACAACATGTGGTATTTATTAGCCTTTTTTGCTTATATATGCAGAACAATACTGAGAAAATACCCACAAGGATTCATTCCGAGGGCAGTCAAAACTAAAAGATATCAAAGCAGTACAAATCGCACATTGTTTGCTGTAAATTACGATAGATGTCCTTTAACTCTAGGCCAAAATAGTCATCATAGTTATTGAGCAAATGGAGCAGTATGATACCAAGAAAACTGCAACAAATGAGGATTAAAATACAGAGAGGACCACTTGCTAATTGGGACGAAACATAGTGCAAGGACAACCACAGTCCACAGCTGTAATGAGGTTTTGGTAAATAACAGTTTAGCTGGGGTAGGAAGCAAAGACTCGGAAGAAATAGTCATGTTTTATTTGCAGTGAGGTCTCTATAGTAAGCTGAAAGAGCTGACAAATAGAAAGACAAAATGCAGTTAACAGCACATTGAATTATAATAGACATAGATGCTGAGAATAATAGCGTAATTATTGCGTGGATGGGTGACTGCTCTCAGCATACAAAAAGGCGGATTGTCCTTTAAGTGATCCCTCCTCAGGACCATGTGTTTGTCTTGCAGCAGCGCAGTCACATAGAATATAATGAGTGCAGCCTCAATATACTGTCATTGTCTGTGCTGTGCGTTTGTTCCCTGAGAAAATAGCATTTATGATGGTAATCTAGGTTTTCTGCAAAGACAACTGTGCACAAACCCACACATCTACTAATTTTCATGCAAGTGCAAACCCTAAGGAGACGGACAGGGAACAAGGAAAATCTGTCTCCAGCACAGATCAAGTGGTCTTAATATGACACATTAATGTAATGAGTGAGCAAAATGACATTAAGGATCGCTCAAGTCTGGATACACTTTATTGTCTGTCCAGCAAGTGACAGAAATCTAACAAACCACTATTTTGAAGGGTAATTTTTTTTAGTTCAAAATTCATCTTCCAATTATTATAACTATATTACAATTAGGGCATACGGGTGACTGAGCAATCTGAAAAACAATCCCATGACCCGGATTACAGATAATACTAATACTAATACTAATACTAATACTAATACTAATACTAATACTAATACTAATAATAATAATAATAATAATAATAATAATAATAATACTACATTTTATTTGTAATTGGCTTTCAAAACAACCAGGGACACTCCTCCTACTCATCACAGAAGAATATTATCTTTTATGGGTAAATCTGGCTTTTTTTCCCCTTTTCTTTGAAGCAAAATAATGCTTGGGCAATACATTGGCGTAAGAGTATGTGGCGGGGTTCACCAACAAACTCAGGCTTAGTCGGCGATTTCGTTTTTCGGGGTTTTGATGGTGTTCTCCCACAGTGAAAAACCAAATGCAAAAAGGTGCTCTGAGAAATATTTACAGAACAAAATATTGTTGAAAAAAACCACATGTATAGGTTTTGCATAGACTTTCTCTTTTCAACCACAAGCACACATTACCTCCACTGTAACCCAGATGAAACTGAAGGCCTTTATATCCCCATTTGCCCCTCCCACATTACATAACAGACAAATTACATTTTTTACGCCATTTCTACTAGTAAATGGCTAACTTTTCACAGTAAAACAGATGCAAAAATATAATGGTTACCACAGAAAATTATCCAACTAAATAAGCAACCTTCCTAATATGGCCAACACAGAGATAATTGTCTGTGGTAACCATTATATTTCTGCATCTGTTTGACTGTGAAAAGTTAGCCAGAACTAACGCTTCGAAGTGTGCAACCTTAGGCACGGCAAAATGCGCTGGAGAGAATATGGTCAACTGTTTAAATGTGCATTTGAGATGAAAGGATTTGCAGTGGTCACCTGAAGAGACGGACGCTCTGGACACAGAAATGGCCGGAGCATCTGGGTCTGTGCAGAGATTGGCCTCAGCTTTCTTATCACAGATGTCGTCATTGGAGTGTAAACTGGCAACACTTTCTGCTCCGTCGGGCTGCATGTGAACACAAATGTCCAGGCTGTTGGAAACAAGTTCAAAATAGGAGCTTGTTAATGTGAATGTGTGAGTCTGTTGCTGACCCTGACCCTCCGGCCGTCACTGGGCGTCGATGTTCGGTCTGGTGTTTGTGAACGAAGGTTATTCAGTATTGTTGGTGTTCCTGAAGACTCCAAGGCTATGACACCGCCTCTGAACAGACAACAGAAAAGGACATATTAATACTTTCTCAAGAAATGGTCCTGTAGTATGCTTTATCCAGGCTTTTTAAAGTACTTGTGTACGCTTTAGCATTGGTATTGCATATGCTTATTAAGAATGATGTATATGTATGAAGAACAAGTCAAAGCACCTTCCTTATAAAATGTACAGGTGCACTGTGGAGTGAAGCAATTGGAACAAAGCTGAAAACAATTAGCTGCTTGTAGTAAAGTTGATTAGCAGCTTGGTAAAGATGATTTGAGCCTTGAAATGATCAAATGAGTCTAGTGAAGGTTTATGGACTTTGAATACCATTGAGTAGTACTCATGAAGGTGACTGACTAATTATGCAGTCAAATGGGACTAATTATTGGAAAAGCCTTGCTCTGACAATAACAGAAAGTCCATCACTGTCCACTTTCAAATCACCTTATACAGTGGATGAAGGAAAGCACATTCTGTGAGAGCTTTTAACTGTGGCCTCTTACCGTTCTATTATATCTATTTTTGGTATTGTTTTGTAATTGGTCTCCTGTGTTACCTGTCTAGGCACAACAGGGGGAAATAGGCACATTAGCTATCATCTGGAAATTTAACGCTCCAACCGTTACTGATGTTCATTCATATGCACTGTCCCTAAGAAATTGTAAATCAATAAAGACACATTTTGATAAGGGAACATTATAACATCGTCAAAAGCACAAAATAATAGTTGACTCAAATAGTCTAAATGAGATTAGAGGACAATGGACAGTAACAACAAAGCTGACACATGATCGACATTGGCTAATTTACTATGGGTAGTTAAAAATAGTACATTATCTGTCTGTATAATATCAAAATAAATATGAACGTGATGTTTGTGCGGTTGGTCAGACCTGGAGCGAGGAGTGGGAGCGGAGCGAGCGCTGTAAACACTGTGAGCATCTCCTTCTGAGGCAGATTTCAGACTGACACTGTCCACGCCATTCTCGGGCTTGAGGTTTGGCCGACTGCCCCGTTTGTCCATCTTCATCCTGTTTACACACAAGATCACCATCATTACACTCTGTTTCTGGACTGAATTCACTTTAATAAGGTCGATGGGGAAATGCTCACTTAAATCTGATTACCCTTTAGTAACAGAAAAGGCTATTTACCTTTGCAGTAAATGTCAATATCCCTTTGGGTTTGAACAGGGGCGTTTCTAGCTTTTCAAGAGACCTCATTTGCCAAACTTGGATTGACTAATTTATTTGTCCCTAGATCCATGAACATACCACAATCCATAAAAATGTGTTTTATACATTAGATACATTATCTAAATAATTAAGTAATTTCTGCTCATATTAAGCAAACCGTTCATCTTGTGGGGCTTGTTACATAATCTGTTTATAATCTAAAATAACACAAAAATGTACCGGTAATATCAATATGTGTGTTTTTCTTACCCTCTCCTTTTGACCCCATCCACAACATGGCGCACTGCACTTTTGGCAGATTTGGCAGATTTAGCAGATTTTGTCGATTTTGGAGTCTCTGTTTCCGTGGGGCCCGGCAAAGTTTCAGGGGATATTTTTTCTGTAACTAATGAAGAACACATTATTTTTTATTTTTTATTAAGTGTAGGGTTAAGTTTTCTGTCATTACAGTGCGGACTCACCAACAGGGCTGCTTAGAATGGTGTGCTTAATCACATCGCTGCACAGAACTCCCTCCTCAAAGCGCTTAGACCTCTCCTCCAAGAACCACTCTCCCGTCACCACTTTGAGCTCTCTGTAAACACCACATCCAGAGCGTTTCAGACAGTCATCCCCTCAGGTTTCCATACTAGACCGCTACTTGAATCGATCAGTAAAATGATTCTAAATGATCACTTTCTTTCAGCTAGCTTGAATGGCTGTTGGTAAATTTCCATTATCAAGTGTGTGGGCTCTGTGAAAGAAGACAGGAAAAAGTTTGTGTTTTCATAAAAGAAATGCTAATTAATCCATACAAGAATGTTTTTAATGACTTGGTATTCATTCTGTTGAGTTTCAAAAACAGTGTTAAAAGCCATTTAGCAGTTTCCCCCCTTTATCTTGCTTGCCACCTGAGGCCCATTGAAGACTGCCACACATCATTACTCATTTAACTCTCTGAGACCACTGTAGCTCTGAACTTTGGTTTATTGGAGCTTTATGCCATTCCAGACCAAACAGGCTAAGCTGGACTTCTTGGGTGAACCAAATGAAAAATATTTGCAATTAATTAAAAAATCCAGTTATAATAACCCCATTCAGATGCATATTTATGACCCTGGCTCCTGACACCTTTTTATCAGAGCCAGACCTGAATAACTTTGAGGCAAGAACAACTTGAACATAATTCTGCAGTCTAGGCATCATACCTGATCTGAGACACTTTTCTCTACCCTTATATACTACTTATCAGTTTCCATCATGCTCTGTGTATGTTTTTCCATTAGTACCGACTCTGCTTAACTCGACTCCTGCTTTAGTGCATTTCCATTTGGTGCTACCCCCTCAGACCAGGTACTCTGTAGTTTAACTTTAATTTCACGAGGTGAGTAAACTTATTTTTGTCCAATTCCCTATTCTCCGTGTTTGCATCCTTTTCTGTGTCCGTAATTCCGTCTGCTTCATTGGCGGTTACTGCGGCAATTTTGCTGATGTTATATAGCTATGATATCATAGTGTTGCAGTTGTCATGTGTTGTGTCTGTCGAGCAAACATCCTTTTGCTCTGTTTCCACGCCCAGTTTTACACAGCACCACTGAGCACCCGTTGTAATGGAAATACAATCAGGGCTCAGTGTGGCAGCGAGCTCAGAGCCGAGCCGAGCAGAGCCGAGCAGAGCCGAGCTGAGCCGAGCTGAGCCGGGACTAATGGAAATACAGCATTAGTGACAGGTAGATCACAATGAAGTGTGCACCCCAAGAAGCAGCAGATAGCTTTAGTTACCTTCATATTGTCCATTTCAATGGCAATGAAATCATGAATAGTTATTCTTATCTTACATACCTCATTTCTGGTTAATGTATCCCCCGTCGCTCTGCTCTAACACTTTGTTACTTTACTCACATTCATCCCCCCCAGTGATTGACAGACCAATTTAACAAATCCCAGTGGAGTGTGATCTCTTAGGTGAAGAAGATGGCTTTGGTTATCTCTTAAAGCCAGGGTACACGACTTTTATTTTTTGTAAATGATTAAATGTTGTGTTTTCCACCAAAGAGTATCTTGTAAAAGCAGCACTTTGTGACAAAAATGAGACCGCTGAGCACTGTTTGCATCTAATAATAAAGTATTTCATTTTAGTACCAATTCCACACTGAAAATAATGTTACATTTGACTCCATTATAGTGAACAGTGCAAATTTAAATTACACATTTTTGTAGCAAATATTAAAAATGTAACACATGACTCTTTAGGTTATTTTAAATTATTGCTTATTTTTGATCATTGGCTGCAGTTCTAATGTTATGCTTATGAATGGAATCACAGTAGACTATTTGATTCAGTATAAAAGCAGGCATTTTTAAGGTTATTGTATTGTATAACAAGGTGCTCAATGTAACTTGCCACAACAGAGTGGAATACATCAGTCGTCTGCTTGTTCTAATCGAGCAACCAAGAAGTCTTGCTGCTTTATTTTGAGCAATTCGTATTTTTGCTAGATCTTTGTGAGACCACACCTCAGAACAACATGACAAATAACACAACGTTAAGACTTTGTGATTATTTCTAAAGCGTCCTGTTTGACATAATGACATTATTTTATGTTATAGTAATAGACCAATTTTGTAAACAATAATGTTTATGTGATCAGTCCAAGACAGACTACTATCAATGACCAGGCCCAAGAGTTTAGCTTTGACTACTTGCTGTATACTCTACCCAGCAATTATTTTTAATTCAGATCCTTTAACTCACTCATACAGCAGATCAAGCTCTCGAGACAAAACAGAGGTAATTTTATTTCATGAATCTGCAGCATAATAAATAGTCGAGTCATCTGCATAATTGACGTTGAGGTTTTTTGCTAAATTAAAGGTAATCATTAATAAAAACAGAGAATAAAAGAGGTCCTAAACAGCTTCCTTGCAGAAGTCCGCATTCTAAACATTTACTGTCAGATAAATAACCATTGTAGAAAACTCTTTGAGTTCTGCTGGAGAGATAACTTCACATTAGTGCTACAGCAGTAGTTTCTCAGTTTCTCTATTAAAATCTGATGATCTATTACATCAAAAGTAGTGCTAATATCCAACATCACCGCACCGATTAATTCTGAATTGTCCATACTTCTGAGCCATTCGTTTGTCATTTAAATAAGAGCTCTGCAGGTAGAGTGTGCCTTCCTGTATGCATGTTGAAACATTGTCATCAATTCATTAGTCTGAAAATATCTGTACACTTGTGTATGAATAATTTTTCCCATTTTCCCATGCTAAGTGCAGGGAGGAGACTAATAGGCCTACAATTATGGCCATTAAAAGGAAGTTTCTGGTTTTTGATAAGCGGAATGATTATCCTTCCACAGTGTGGGAAAAACACCTGTCAGGAAACACTGATTAAAAATATGACACAAAGAAGGCGCACAATGTCCAGCTGCTTTGTTTAGAACTATGTTGTCCAAGTTGTCTATTCCAGGGCTGCCATGTGTAGTTTTAACTGCACACAGTTAAAACAATTAAAACAAGTCTTATTGGCCATGATTTATTTTTTAAGCAATTCATTCATATCATTTAAAATATGTTGTATCCAGCCCCTTTCTTAACACATTAACTTACAACTTTACAAAATAAGTCATCTGTAATATCTTTAGGGTTTGTTTCTCTGAAAAAAGCTGTGAAGAAACCGTGAATTCATCCATGTGTATATTAATATTGCGCCAAAGGGTTTGAGAGCTAGGGACCAGTTAATAAATATTATCACCTGTAAAATAAATCCAATTTTCTTTAAACCCAACCTTGTACAG
The DNA here is from genome assembly GCA_015082035.1 of Chaenogobius annularis. NCBI lineage: Eukaryota > Metazoa > Chordata > Actinopteri > Gobiiformes > Gobiidae > Chaenogobius > Chaenogobius annularis. Next base: position 580,031 of record BJKM01000325.1, read on the forward strand.
TACAACCATCTCTAATCACACATGAAATGTATTGTATCTTTGACTTCAACAGTCATTAGCAGTAATATGTCTGATTTGTGCGTGGTGTTGTGTCTTAGCTCTCGTTAGTCTGCTTTGGACTTACAACATCTTGGCGCACACGTTGCACCTCCACTGGCGTCCTGAAGGGGCAGTGACGCGGCAGTCATTGCAAACCCGCAGCTTACACTCCTCACAGAGATCTCCTCGGTCAAAAATCAGCCCCAGGGTCTTGAGGCAGCGACCGCATTGTCGCTCCCCCAAATCCAGAGGCCTACGAGAGCCTTTACGCTTTATTTCCAGCAACTCATTCTTCAACTTCCTACAGAAAAAAGGAAAAAACGACCAGCATAAGAAAAGAAATAGGAGGCTTAAAGAAGTTGCTTTAAAGCTCACCGTATGCGCTTCTCCTCACGCTTCCTCAGCTTCTCATCTTTCTGCAACACCTTCAGGATCATGTCTCGTTCATGCTCGAGTAAAAAGGAGAGGTTCAGATCCTCGCCGAGCTGCTCCATTAGTGCCTCGCTATAGCGCCCAGCAGCCAGTTAGGTACTTAGAGAGAACTGACTACATTGTGCTGCAGTGTTATGCTGTGTCTCTGCTTTTCCGTGCTGGATACGTTATTATTTCTTCATTATAGCGTTCAGGTTTTTGGATCGTGCCGGTTCCTTATTGAAGCTTCGGTTTTGAAGCAGCACGCCACTCCCAGAAAGCCTAAAAAAGACAGAACATACACATAGGAAAATCAGTGGAAGAAAAGTTTAAAGTTTAGTCCCTGTTTAACACTGAAAAATAATGGTAATTTGCTCTTGTGAGCAGTGTACACAACCTCAATTAATACCATGCCACCTCTGAACATCAAGAAGAGAGGTCTTCGGTTCACAGTTGACAGCTTGACATCAGATAAACAACCATCCAATTAGTCCAAGACAGCACAACATCCACAATATTTAGCTATCGTTTGTGACGCAAGCTTGATCTGTTCCCAAAATATACAACTGGATTCCAGCAGAGAGAACATTCAATAATTTCCCTTCACATTTATACACACATGCAGATAAGATGTGTATCTGAGTTAAAGCGATTGCGGTTAACAAGTGTATTTTATGCGGTATAGAGCAATATTCGTCAAAGTGCATTAAATCATGAATGGTGTCATTAGTGGCAGAGCTCTCGCCTCCCAAGAAGGAAATCATGGGTTCGATTCCTGGGCAAACTTTACATCACATGACATTACATTTCTCTGGGTGGAGTCAGCATGTCCTCCCCGTGTTACCGTGGGTTCTCTCCGGGTTCTCCGGCTTCCTCCCACCGTCCAAAGACATGCATGTGTTAGGTAAATTGGAAACTGTAAATTGAGTGTGAGAGTGAATGGTTGTCTGTGTGTCTATGTCTCTGTATTAACCCTGCGACGAGTTGGCCACTGTCCAGGGTGTACCCCGCCTAAGGCCCAAAGGCACCGGGATAGGTTCCAGTCACCCGCGACCCCTAATGGGAACAAGCGGTAGAAAATGAGTGATTGAATGGTGTCATTATTTGAATAAAACTAATATTTATTTATGGATAACATAATATTTTACTTTAGTGGCTTTTATTAGTGTTGCCAATTACAATAAATGTAGTCAGTGTCTAATTACATGCTCAAATAAAGGTACAACTGTTTAAATAAGTGCATCAGACATACAAATCAATAAAAAGGCAAATCACTGCGCCCACCTTTTATAGTAAGGCGGTCCTTTGGTGGAACCTTGTGGCACTCCGGACAGTCTTTCGGGTTTTAATTGTTTACCAAAAATAAAAAAGAGATCTTAAAACTAAATCTAAGCTCAAATCTTGCCATAGCGCTTCACCACAGCTGCAGTCCGAGCCTATAATCACTGGTATACTGTCGCTGCCAGTTCATTAGCGCTAATTCATGTAAAGTGGAGGAGAAGATAACGGTTCAGGATAAAGGGGGCTGGTGACGCATTTTCCAGTTCTCTTTTTATTTTCAAACTGGGTTTACACAAACATTGCTCTGCTCACAGCCTCATAAGCTCCTATTTATTGGTGTTGTATCTGCAGTATTTGGCAGTGTAGATGGGCCCTTTATGAACTTCAGCGAGATTGGAAATTCTGCTGCTGTTTGTGCCAGAGCGGATCATTTGAGACTGTAATGCATCAAGTTCAGAAGCAGAACAGGAAAGAGGTACTTGGCATAAACCAGTCCAACTATTTTTTTTTAATATGGAGGAGAGCAATGAAGAGGCAAGTCGGCATTAGTTTCTGCATAATACCTATATCTGCTTAGAGTGAATCGCTAAAAAAGTTTTCAGGGAAATGTCAGTACTGTCTTATAATTTCTCTGTGGGTGGAGCAAATATCTTGCTTTGATGTCAGACTCCATACCAAAAAGTAAAGATCAAGCAATATGGATTTTTTTTCTGGCAGATGCCAAAACTGACTTTTTAGAACCCCAAAATATACGGTCAGCCCCCTCCTAATTTGTTTGGCTACCTTTTTCTTACTAGTATTCTTCATTTAGTATACAACTCGGGCCATTATGAGTTCATGACACATTCTTTGGGGAGGTTTTCTGTTTACATATGGAACAGTATTGCCATGCCGTAGTGTCACAATGTAACTGCTCTGTAAGAGAATTTGTTCATGACAATGCAATTCTTATTATTATATGAATAAATTGTGTAATAATTGTTAACTGATTTGCCAAAACCCCTTCTTTGTTCCAACTTTCATTACTGAGTGACACTGCATGTGACAATACTTACGTACAAAGTTCTGTTTGAGGCTTGGTCCCAAAACAAGGTTTTGGCGTCTTGGGACAGACCAGGGCCAAGTTGAAACAAAAAAACTTGAACTCTTGAGGTAAATGTTAATAAAAAATTATAGTTAAAAAAGAAGGCAGCAAAATAATTACGTGGGAGGGGGCTGGCTCCTAGTCTAATTCAATACATTGTACTAAACTGCTCTGCATTAGCTCAGTGTTTAGATCAGATTAAATGATCAAATCTATTCACCTTATTCTGGAAGCCCGTCTGGGCACTGCCATACAGCGTAATCCTTCTTCCGGTTGTATTAGTTAACATAGGGCGGCCGACCTCGAGAGAAAATCACTTCTACACAGACTAAAAAGCCATTTTCAGGCCGCCCAGGGAATTGGTGCATCGTTGACTTGATGGTCACATGAACATTGGTTATTCTACACAAATCAATCCACTATTATAGCATATTTTAGCTACGAGACTTTTCTCTCGTTCTCCATTTAAACCAACGGCATTCCCGCTGGGCCGGTAGTGCGATTACAACAGAAATGGTGATCACGTGGGAAAATTGGGAAAAGTGGGCGGGCCGGAATAAGGTCAATAGTAATAGATTTTAAGACACCCAAACCATAGCCCAACATGCCAAACCCTTTATATAGTGCCTTCTTAACACTAAAGTCTTCAAATAAAGCACAAGCATATAGGCTGATATTCTAAAAGGTGATATTTTGGTTGTCTTGCCTCAACAAAGAAGTATTTAATTGTATCAGTAAAATACTTTTGTCAGTCAAATTGTCAAATACTGTAACTGCAGAAAGGAAGCATTTGTTCCAAAATATGTATTTTGTAAGTAATAACAGTTTCTTAGTTGATGATTAACTGAAATAAGTCCACTTCCGTGGCAGTTAACACAACCCATATTAACATGTTCTGGTGTTGCAGAAGGTCAAGTGGTCACTTGCCTCCTTGTGTAAACACATTCCTGTCTCAGCCTTAAGCAAACTAGCAAGAAAAGTATCTCTGGAGAAAAAAAACCCTATTTAATAATGTAGTAAAAGGTTGTGAGTCAGGATTGCAGAGAGGGTCCATGTCCGCACCATTAATGTGGCTCAGACATTTAGCAGCTCATAAGAGCACAGGTCGATATGTAACAGGAAGTGTTTGGGCACAGGACGCTGCCGGGGGCTGGCTTTTCTCTTCGTCCATGGCATTTTCGCTCCGGTTGGTCTGGTGTTTTTTTCAGCGGGAGGCAAGAGGTACAGACAGTAAACTCGATCTGCCAATTAAAGCCCACAGGTGTGCAGGAAGTAAGATGGTACACGGGTAAAACACACAGGATGGGCGTGAGTAAACATTCATCAAGTAACAAATTGAGGTCCAGACCAAGAAAAAACATATGAATTATAAAGGACTGCTACTATCAACACTGCATTCATTATGCAACGCCATCAACCAGAGTTGTAAAACAGCGTAGAAACTATTCAGAACACTGTTTTTGAAAAGCAAGACATCTTGACTCTCATCCAAGATTTATTCTCCATCTGCGGATCTAGTCTGAGAACTCAGATATTTATCCTACTCTGAACTCAGTAAGGCCTGGCCACCGGGCGGAACCTGCTGATGATAGCCTGTCCTTGTTTACACTGTCCAGGTTTCACCTCAGACTTATCTTCTTTGTTCCCTTAACGTCTGCACTTGAATCAGATGACTACACTTGAATCAACATTCCTGGGCGAATGAGGGATTACACCGATTTATTTGTACTTTTAACAGTATTCATTCACAATCAAATTGGAGCAGTTTCATTTCTTTGCATTAGCATATCTACATAAAAAATCATGACATTTATTTTGTGTTCTGCAATTTAAAAGATTACTGTTGAAAGAGTTAAGGATACAGAACTCACCACTGTGAATTATATTCTAAAATAGGATGGCAATCATTGGATGCCAGACGAGAACAGCACTGCCTTTTGTTTGTGCTAATAAGGCTCTCATTGGTATTTTGCCTAATTATTTATCAAGTTTGCTGAACACCAGATCAAGTATTTATCAATTGAGGACATTTGCATTTGTAAGTGAGTTTTTATGTATTTGGTACATTTTATGAATTGTTTTATTGAATGTTTTATTGTATCTGTAGTTATCTGTTTGTTTAACTTGTTTTATGTTTGTTAACAGGGCGCCCTTGCAAATGACAGCTTGCTCTCAAGGGCCCTCCCTGTAAAAATAAGGTTATAATAATATGAAATCATAAGGAAGTCCGGTGTCATATTGACGTCACCCAACCATGTTATGAAAGATGAATTCTCCTCGCTGCCATTGGGCAGATGTTATGTTTTACCATGTAGTAAAACTAACCGTTGCTCAAAATCTCCTACAGCTATTAGACTGTTAAATCCTTCGTAACCCTTGAGGTTCTCTATGTTGTGTGCTTTAGCAAGTTGTCTTTTTATATCGTACCATGTATTAATGAATGGGCTCCACCATGCTTATTGGTTGTGTGATTTATTTGTTAAGCTGTTTCTATTGTCTGATGCTGCTCAAATGTATTGCCCCTGGAGGAATAAAGTAATCTGAATCTGAATGAGCTACAAGTTTATATTTTATAGTTTGTATTCAAAATAAAATATTCAATCAATTATTCAACAATGTGTCTATACATACATTGAAAGAAACATACTTTATATATAGTCTATGGGAGTAAAAAGAACATGAAAAATATACAACAATGAAATTCACCCTTTTAAATGTAGTAGCGGCCTTGGCTTCTGCACTAGCACGGCCTTATGTGAATGTGAAACATCTCAAACTTGATTAAAATAAATGCTAATAGAAATGGCCATGGTCTGACATTTCACCGTTGCAATCTGCCGCTGCTGGATTGACCTGTGAGCTGAACAAATGAAATTTACCTTTGTGAACATTAAGTTATGGTCTGAGCACACTCAGCTTCCCTCAACGGCTGATGGTTTGTACTCGTAATACAAGGACCACGCAACAGAGACATATTTTTGTAAACGGCTTCTATTAGGAGCTTGCTGCGCTAAACAACTTTTTGAGTTTTATAATATAAAGACTTCCTGGTTGGACATGAGCAGCAGATGTGACATAAGGGTAGCTGTTACCTAGCAACCATAATGTCAACAAGGGGTACAAATCCATATCATTTACACAATATATGATTTGAGCATTTCATAAATAATAATAATACCTGATAAAAACCTTTACTTTGTCAAATGATTATTTAAACTGCAGAAAGTTGTTTCATTTGTGGCTAAATTGTTTCTGCATTTTTCTTGACTGATGAAAAACTATGATACATTAGCTACCACAGGGACTACCCCACCAAACTAAGCAATGATTAGAAAAATATAAGAACCTGTTATATGCACTTTAAGTATGTCATGGACTTCTCTGACTCACCATAAATGATACAACCTACCTATAAAGAAAACATCTTCAAACAAACAACTTTCCTCTTGAAAATTAATGAGTTCAACTTCAGTGACCCTGAGCTATCTTGGGTTTTCTTTCTTTAGATAATTTCTCTCAGGCAGAAACACTTTTGACGCACAAAGCTCAGGTGGCTTGAAGCACTGAGTCCAGGTTTTAAATAAATAATGCAAATTGTCTATATAAATGTAGATAAATGCACTTAAACTGAGAAACACAAATGTAGACTACTAAATGTAGTAGTCTATGTTGAAATGTAGGGCTGCGCGATATTGGGTGTTGTGCAGAACGGCAATATCAATATTACTGCGATATTTGAATAGGGAACCAACGATTGTTTTAGTAGAAAATATTTTTTATTGTACATTGAGATTTTTGGATGACATTATCAAACAAATAAATGTTGAATTATGCTGAAAGCATCTAGATAGATAATATTTATGAATAAAGTGTATTATTTAGAAAAATCAGAAAAAGATTACATTCTGTATAGTCCAGTTAAAGTAAAGTTTACAAATTAACTTGTATTTGGGTATAAAATGTATTTATCTGTGGTTTAATACAATTAGTTGGATTTTGTATGATGATTATGTAAACATGCAACTTAACATAACCGATATCGCAACTAAATATATCGCAATAACACCAAGCTCCTTCCTCTGACAGAAATGTACTGTTTTTAAATTAAAAATGTTATCAATAACACTTGGTATTTCAAAAAAACTTCACGTTTAACAGTATCAGAGCCATGTTTGCTCTGTGTACAGTGAACTAGCATTTAAAAAGGAAACTTACAAAAGAGTATAAGCTGGTTTCCTGTACATTTTCTGAATGATCCATACATTGTTATTGCTCCATGAAAACCGACTTCATTGCACCAGAGCTGTATGGTTACATTATTCTCTGTCTGATCCCGCTGGTCCCATGTGGAGACCTACAAGACACCCGGATGCTGTAGCTTCCTGCTGAATTATACATATGACACAGGGGGCAGAGTGTGTGATGATGGATGGGGAAGAGGGTCTTCGCTGACCACTAAATATCAGGTCAAACCCGCTGGAGCTGAATTTGACACAGAAAATGGAAGGCATGTAGTAAGTATGAAAACATTAATTATTCATAAACAAGAAAAATATATATCGCATGTGATGATGCCACAAAGGGTTCAGTCATTATTTTATTCTGTGCTGGACAGCTGAAATGTTGACATGCTTGAAGTGATAGAATAAAATATGTTATCATTTTGCCTTTGCTTATGGCTTAATGCATGCTGTGTTTGATATATTTTGCTTCATTCGTTCTATGTTGCACCGAATCACCAAAGCAAGTTCGTAGCCTGTGACAATGGCAATAAACCTTTTCTGATTCTGATTCTGATTCTAAATGTATTGCTTCAGTAACTAAAAAACTTAAGCAAGTAAATTCATGTGAAACTATATCCTACAGCTTGGTCAAAGAAAAAAGTAAACAATTCAACATTTTATTTGAGTAAGAATAAATAGAAATTCCGTTCAATGTGTGTAAGCCACATATTTATGCAACATCAAAATACCTTGCTAACAGCTTAATATATCATAGTGAAAGGTCAGATGTTATTTCGTCTCGGAATTATTTCCCAGTTTTCCAGTAGAAATTACAAGATGAGGGAGTGTTCATGTGCAATTTCCAACTGGTAAAGTGGAATTTACCATAATTCCCATTGCACATCTGGACAATGTTTTTGAAATAGATGTTTCGACTGGTCTGAGGAGCTAGAATTTATACTGTCAGAATTAGACTAGTTCTGCCCTAAGGGGAGGACCTGAAACCGCTCTACCTTTGTTTACCTGCTAGTCTCGTCTTGGGTCGCAACCCTTTTGTTCTCTGGTGTGAGGAAACTGTTGTACACAAAAGGTAAGCTGTATCTTAACCAACCGTTTCTGTTCAAAGAAAGATTTTCTTTTTTAATACAAAAACCTACATTTATTTATTTACTTTTAATTAACCCAGAAAGTCCTAATGAAATGTAGAATCTCTTTTTCAGGAGAGTCCTGGCCCCAGAGGGAGGAGCCTATTGTATATGTCAGGCAAACTGCAGCACCCGGAGGTAATCTACGCAGACACAGGAAGAACATGCAAACTCCACACAAAAAAGCCCTGTGCTACCTGAGAGCACTCACCGTTGTGCTACAATGCTGCGGTTTGCACAGTGGTCCAAATAAAAAACAAAACATTGACAGGTATAGTGGATGTAATAAAATGTATTGTAGGTCCGGTTATAAAATGATATGGGTCCTTCAAGACTAAGTCTTAAGTATAAATCCCATTTGATGAATATAAAGTGCTCTGGCGAGTCAATATGTTTTATTAGCAATGTGAGCTGAAGCTGAAACTGACAAAGGCCCATAAAGATGAACGGTGTGGATAAAAAATGTCAATTCCAGATTTCAAACCCTATGTCAGCAGAAAGTGAATGGGCAATAGGGTTTAGATGTGAAGCCAACACGAGTCTTCCTGTGCACCATGAATTAGGAACCATCAATAGATCTGACAGTAGAACAATAAGGCTGGTGCTGCGCGGTAGTCTGTGTTCTGCTGCAGCACATGGCTCTGTGCTAGCCGCAGCGGCATGGGATCAATTATTCTAACTATGACTATTCTTTTGATCAAGTAAACAATCCAAATGTTCTACTAACATTCTGAAAAATAAAGAAATGAATACTAACAAACCAAGCAATGCAAAGAACATTTTGAAAAATACCCAAACTAACTGGCAGAGGTAGAAAAAATTGCTAAATTAAAATATTGAGTTTATTGTCTATTGTAAAAAATGAATCAAAAAGACTGCAAAGTAAGCTGACTAAAAATTAAATAAACTTGCAATGTATCTTTCAAATGGGGCATAAGTTGATATGTAGTGAAAGGGAGAATTCATGTTTTGTGCAATATTTGACCACAAAATTTTTTACATTTCACGTTTTCCGATGATGGGCCGCCATGTACGGTACATTCTGAATATTGTCTGGGATAATCAACATTAAAATATTCAGATATTATTTTTGTCGCCCGCTTCTTCACCGAGCTGATGTAGTTTTGAATGTGTCAGATAATCTTTGGACAGTTTAGAGGCAGGAGTTCTAAACCGAGAGGAGACTGTGACGTGCCAGTCCAAGTGGAAAGTCTCCATGCCTGTTTCATTCGACTGTTGACCCTTCAGTATTCCTCAGTCTCTCTTCTCTCTGATGCTGACAAACACGCTCACATTCAGCCCTTGGGGGAAAAGGCATACCCGCTCTGATGCAGTGCACTAACCACCCTGTCCTCGCTGCCCATGTCCCTGTCGTCAAACACACACCTGTCACCTCACATCGCCGTCATATTGTCAATTTGACACAGAGCTATGTGTCGATCACGATCCAATTTAAAACCTTAATGACTTGCACAGCTCAAAGATAATGAAGCATCTTTGGGCGGCTGATAACAGGAGGCAGCCCCTTTTCCGCACAGATACAAGCTCCTGACGCTGTGAAGAGGAGGAGAGAGAAGTGAGCGACGCGTCACTCTGAAAACATATCTCAAGTGTTTATTTATCACTATATTGAGAAATGTCAGGCACACTTGGAATACACATGAAATGGTCGACATCTCTGGGGAACTAGAAGGCAATGATCTTTATTACAACGTAAAAGTCTAGACGAAAAAGAAAACTTGATAAAGATGTCGTTTTGGAGTTTAAATGAGGCATATTATGCTAAATAAACTTTGATTAGCGTTTAACAATGTTATAACAGTGTTCTCTCATTTTGATTTATTCATAGTCATGGATGTTTGAGTTATCTTGTATTGTCCTGCATTTGAGGCCTAAGTGCTCAGACAATGTATGTTTTCACCTATCCCCTATCCCCAGCCACTGCTCTGTTCTTACTTGCAAGTCCAAGCCATTTGACCCAGTCAATTGACCCATTTCTTACAAAACTTTTAGATAATATTGTGGTTTATGAACAAAATGTAAAATTATGATTTATGTTTGTTATAGTTTTAGTACAAAAAACAGAAGAAACCATAACATGTCTTCTTTAAATCTAAATCTTATACTGCTATATATTCACAGACCTTTCACCACCAAATATATTATTATCATTGTTTTCTTTTTGATATCTTACTTAACTGTATCTTGTCTTGCTTAGCACAATCTTTCGCATAAAGAATTGCTCTTAGCTTGATAATTACACAGTACAGGCTATATCAAATCATTGTAATTACATATCTTAGGTTAAACATATTTTTTATTTGCTAACTAACATTATTCTCTTGGTGCCATATACATAATTATAGCCAATTAAATGAAACTACAAAGCACTTAAGTTTTTCCGCCAATTCAATTTGACTTGCTGTTTATTATGCCCATGGGAAAATCTCACTTATCCTTCCAAACCCAAATGCTTCCAAAAATACAAGGTGTTTTGAACAAATCAATTTAATACACTTAATGTCACCCACCCTTAATGCTATGCTAAACGTTTTCCAAGCGGTGAAATATTACTCTCCAAAATCTTGTTGAGCTGTACATATCTTCAGATTTAGGTAGGTTTAGTCCACACTCTGCTAACGTATTAAAACACAACGCCTGTTTGAGAGTGCACAAACACGGACAGTTGTTTCTTGGCGTGGTGTATTTGACTACCATCATTGTTTAAAGCCTTTCCTCCTCATCCATGACAAACACTGAAACCGCAGCTCTGTCACTGTCACTGCAAACGTCTAAAGTCTCTGTGGTACCATCACCAGTAATGACCAGCCCAGGCCTTCAGATGCAGGACTCAATGGAGCAGAAAATCAAAAAACAAGAGTCCAGGCCTGATAGCTTCCCCCCGTCTGATGTCTCACAGCATTATGGGCTACAAAGATTTAGATTCTTTGTGTCTTTCACCAGGGAATATTGGAAATCATGGTGCAAATGACAGGATACTCTAGGCGATGTTAAAAAAAAAAACAGGTATTGAAACTGGAAAAAAATCTCAAATGGATTTTTTGTGTGGAGTTTGAAATGTTAGTTTCATGACGACACAGCCATGACTGTGCTGTTATCTGAAATGAGATCCAGTTGTTTCAAGTCGTTCACCTTTGGCCTTTTTCATTGAGAGGTCCGTAAAACATGAGAGTTCAGAACTTGGATGAATACATTTGACCATGACTGGATTAAATGGCACTGACTAAATTGTTTATAGTCATGAAATTATTACTGAAAGCAAAATAAGCAAAGAAAAAATACAGTTAAATTGACAATTATGATTTTATGTGAACCCACTGAATACCCTTGAATGCATTGCATTGTTGCAATACAAGAGGACGTACTGAATACTCTAACAAATCCAATTCGAAATTCTTAAATATGCACAGCGTTTTGGTCTCTTTAAACTTTGTGTGAAGGATGAAAAGAAAAGTACTTTACAAACACAATATGCCCTTATGAACATTTACAAGATGAATTTTGATTAAGTTAAGATGACAAACAAAGTCATTATTGTTTATTTTTTATACATAATTGATTGGCTGCATTGTGTTCACGAGGAACATTGTGTTCCCAAGCAATATAATGTCTTGTATTATCTTTTTTTTTTTTTTTTTTTTTCTTATAAAACTCAAACAACTGAGAACGGGCTTATTTGTTCCAAAATAGCATTATGCAACCTAGTTTGACAAATAACAGAAAAATCCAATCAACATATTAACTACTTTCCCTTAATAACCCAGCATTCAGTGTTCAAAGCCTGGTCCTTTTTTCATCGTGCTTGCATCAGCTAATGTAATTCATTTTGACAAAACGCTTCTAATAAGAGAGGAGAGTCAAGTCACTGTCACATGTATTTTACGTTTACATTTGCTCTAAAAAATAATTAGCTGGGTTGGGTTTAGCTTTGATTATCCTTTGAGTGAGATCTAGCGGGCTAATGCAGACCTTTTGTTTCTCTCAAGTCTTGTTACAGAAGTCAGACGAGTGTTTATTAACCCAGTTTCAGTGCTGGCCTATGCTTTGAGAAATATGGAGATGTGGGGGTTAGCGCTCCTCTCTCCTCTTCTGCTGCAGCTGAATATTTCATACTGCTCATTTGTGTGTAACTGCAGCTCCAATGCAATATTTTACTGCACTGAGTCTTCCGAAAGCTTCTCCGCTTAGTGGCACAAAGAAGGGAATCCTCAATACTGATGCTTCTAGGACAGCTAAGGAAGTAGCTCTTAATCGCAATTGAAACAGAAATCATTATTTGAGTTGACATAAAGCACTTTTACATTGCCTTTTGTGGAAAAAATTGTGTATTCGTTTTTCAGGTCGTATTTCAAACTTTAAAATGTACCCGGTGAATCCTAATATAGAAACATAAATGACAAATCTAATCGCAATTTTTTTTTTTAAATGTCACTGGATATACTTCTATGCCACACTGCTCCTACTTAAAGAGAGAATGCAATAAATAAATAAAATATAAAATGAACTACAAGAAGAGCTGAACAATTTAGGGAAAATATATATAATATATAATATAAGTGTTTTTGTGATTAGATTTGCGATTCATGTTTTAATGGTATTCTGTTCAAAGTGCACATTTTGAACGCATCCAGGAAAACTGACAAAAACTAATGAAATAATCAAATGTATTTAAGTTGTTTGAACAGATTTAAACTACAGTGTTAGCAGTTTGTAAGTGCAATAAGTCAGGATATTTTGTTGTTTCATTAATTACGGTACTTCAAAAATGCAGTCTAGTTGCAATTTCGATTCAATTAGGATTAATCTTACATGCCTAGTTCTCAGTAACACCTAAGAAAATACTTTGCCTTCCAAGTACCACCAAATCTAAACCAGGCCTATAACTGGACTATTCCAGGTCTAAACTTTGACTCAACCAGATCTAAAACAGGACTAAGCTATAACTTTAATATCAATATCACAAAATTGGCTGACGCAATATTAGCAACAAACTAATAAATATATCGCAATAACACCAAGGTCCATCCAACAGAAATGACCATTCTACACTGAAAATGTGTTTTTAAATGAAAAGGGCAAATTTTATATATTATTTCCCTAAGTCCTACGTTAGCGTTGACTTGTCCATGGTAAGCTTTTGTCTGACTAGTGAATTAAATTAAGGTATGTACTCGTTAGTTTCAACGTACATTAAAATTATTATGTTAAAAAGTATGTTCAAATATCGCAATTTTGCAGCATTTAAAGGACATATCACATATATTTTTTCAAATATTGTGCAGGCCTAATATGACTGCAGTGTCTCGAAACAAGAACAGACTCAAAGGAGGACAACAATTTGGATTAAATTGACTCTAGGCTAAATGAACACCCAATTTGGAGAAGAATCGCAGACAAAGTAGCCAATAAATGTGTTACATCTAAAAGGCAGTCTTTGCACTTCCCACATTAGTGAATGATTCTGAGGAAAAGGAGTAGAATGGACAGTATGCACGTGAACACGTGAGAAAAAGGGATTACGATGTATTCTTATCTAGTGCACTGAGCTGGAGCCAGAAAGGTCATAGAGCCTTCTGAAACTTGGACTTTTTAATTGGCCGTTGAATCATCATAAAGCCCCTTAGCAGGTTTAAAAGGGCTTCATTAAGACATTTATGTTGCTCGTAAGAACCATAATTAAATATGGTCCAATGGACCTCTCTGTTCCATGTTACTCTGTTAAACACAAGCCCAGGCTCAATCTCACAATAATGAGTGAAATTGATTGTATGACAGTTTTTAGTTCCTCTTCCCAGGAGATTATCTATTTACTATTGATTTGTGTTTCTGGAGAACTGGCCAGAACGAAATGTGGAAAAATGTTTTACTCAGCTGCTTTGAGGGCTAAAATGGAAAAGTATGCAGACGTTTGCCATTTATATTTACCAAATGCAGTCCTCATCCTTTATTTCATGTGTAAATTAAAGGATAATCTGATCAGTTAAAACATGTTTAAAGGTGATTAAGATTTGTCATTTTAAAATGTTAAAACAAAGTTTTTGGAGAGGAGAATTTGACCGATAGTAAAACCTTGGATTCAGGAGGAGCAGAGTGGTTTTCGTCCTGGTCGTGGAACACTGGACCAGCTCTATACTCTCCATAGGGTGCTTGAGGGTTCATGGGAGTTTGCCCAACCAGTCCACATGTGTTTTGTGGATCTGAAGAAGGCTTTCGACCGTGTCCTCCGGGGCGTCCTTTGGGGAGTGCTCTGGGAGTATGGGGTCCGGGACCCTTTGCTCAGGGCTGTCCGGTCCCTGTATGACCGGAGCAGGAGCTGTGTTCGCATTTCCGGCAGTAAGTCAGACCTGTTCCCAGTGTGTGTTGGACTCCGCCAGGGCTGCCCTTTGTCACCGGTTCTGTTCATTGTTTTTATGGACAGAATTTCTAGGCGCAGTCAGGGATCGGAGGGGGTCCGGTTTGGGGAACACAGGATCTCATCTCTGCTGTTTGCAGATGATGTTGTCCTGATGGCTCCATCTAACCTGGACCTGCAACATGCACTGGGACGGTTTGCGACCGAGTGTGAAGCAGCTGGGATGAGAATCAGCACCTCCAAATCTGAGGCCATGGTTCTCGACCGGAAAAAGGTGGCTTGCACTCTCCAGGTGGATGGGGAGTCCCTGCCCCAAGGGGAGGAGTTCAAGTATCTCGGGAGGAGCTCGGAGTAGAGCCGCTGCTCCTCCACGGTGAGAGGAGCCAGCTGAGGTGGCTCGGGCATCTCTTCCGCATGCCTCCTGGGCGCCTCCCTAGGGAGGTGTTTTGGACAGAGGTCCCCGAGGAAGACACAAGACACGCTGGAGGGACTATGTCTCTCGGCTGGCATGGGAAAGCCTCGGGATCCCCCGGAGGAGTTGGAGGAAGTGTCTGGGGAGGGGGAAGTCTGGGAGTCCCTGCTTAGACTGATGCCCCCACAAGAAGATGGATTGATGGATGGTTTTCACGATTGGCAAAAACACATATCTCTCTGTGATATGGAATCAACGACGCATTTATTTAATGTACTGATCCCTTGTAGCTGTAGTTAGTATTATCCTTATCTCACAATCTGGAACTAGAAGGACTGACATGTCATTAACCTTTCTTGGAAATAGACTAGTATTTGAGGTCATTTTCTGTGAGTTAAAGTAACAAAGCATACGGGAAATATGAATGAAAGAACATATTAATCCATAAAACAAGCTCGTCTTAAGACAAAACTCCCCCTGTAAATTTGACAAAAACGAAAACAGCAAATGGCCCAATCGAAACTGCGAAAACTGTTTTTTTTTACAACAGTGAAAAATTACAGACTGTGTTCCAACCTCACACAGATTTTGTGAAAACAGAAGCTCATAATTGTTCCTGTAAAAATGGGTGCAAGCATCAAAACTAAATATGCTGTGAATTACCAAAATGACACTCGGTGGGGCATTTGCAATCAGGTCCACAATGAGAAAGCAGCTCCAGAAAGAATAACCGTTACAGGTGTCACTGCTGGTTTAGTCTGACAGTGTGGAGTAAACAAAACCACTGTGAAAAACAGTGAAGATGAGAAACAAGACCAACAAAATGTTTCCACAAGGCAGCAAGAAACAGAAAGCTAAAGAGCGGGTATATTGTTACAAATATGAACTTTAAATTTGTCTGTTGTAGAAAAAGATTCAGTTGTAGTCATCTGGACTCTGTTTTAGGAAAACAAAACGTTTCGACTCTCATCCAAGAGTCATTCTCAATCTGTGAAACAAGTCTGAGAACTCCGGTTTATATCCTACTCTGTGAAAGCCCTGCCCACAGGGTGGGACCCCTGATAATGGCCCATTGAAACTAACTGAGATGGGCCATCTACATCCTATTGTTCACTGACTTTCGCTCCCTCCTCCCTCACTACCTGATTAGCATCCGAATGCCTGGGGCGTCTCCAGGGTTTCAGTAAACCATTATAAACAACTGGAAGGTTGAATCTTAAACCTCCATTCCGATTTAATGAAGGATTCTCTTTTTTAACAAAGATGGCCTCCTTAACTCCTCTTTCAAACCATCTTTTCTCCCTGCTCAGAATCTCCACCTCACTGTCTTCAATAGAGTGGTTTGTGGCTTTGAGATGAAGATGTACAGCGCTTTGGGGTCCTGAACTCGCGTGTCTTCTATGCTGATAAAGCCTCTTGTGTTAAATTTTTCTACAATAAACAGCTTTCTGCTTCTTTATTGTCTCCTCTTATAATGGAAGAGACAACGATAACCTTTGCATTTACTGGGATACATCTAATCTAAACAGGCACCTCAGAAATAATTTATTGTTACAAATACAATCTGAATTAGTGTCACAGTGTCTGCTATTACACAGTTTATAAACAGTCAGACACTTATTACAGTGGTATTGTCATATGATAACAGTGGCTTTAGCTGCGCTTCTTTTTTCACAGAGGTGTGATCTTTACTGTCTAAAGACACAAATTGTTCTACATGTGTGTCTAACAGTGACTTAATGTGACAGTGACTATCAATATGTCAGCCAATAGTAACAGGATGCTATTGTCATTATATACAAGCTCTAATGACACAAGTTACATTCTCGATTCGAAAATGATCCTGGATTCTGGCTTTCTTTTTATATGTTACTCAACTAAGGGGAGTCACACACAAAACATTTAAATGCAGACTGGCAGCTCTACTTTGATTCTTCATCAACTGAACATGGCTCTTCACATCAGTTCATCCTTAAATCATATTGCAACATAGACTTTAGTTTCCACTAATGTCATGCAACAGAACTGTGTTCAAATAAATGAGCCATTGAATTATGACTGTGTGTTTGATTTATACTGTTGACTTTTCCAGACTCAAAATCCACCCAGATAAACAATGAAATAGTGATGTATTGCACACAACCATGGCTTACACTGCTACACCCTTCATCTGATCGTGTTCAGGATCAGTGAGAGATCCATACTACTCTCTCTGTCAGTCCTCCTGGTGCCTGCTCTAAATTACATGTCTGTTTTTAAGGTTCTGTTTCCTCCCTTCGCTGCAGAGCTCCACACCAGGCTGCGGCTGTGATCGAATGGGGGCTGCCTTAGAGGCGATAGAGCTGAATACTAAATGTCCATGCAGGGTGCACAAGAGAGCAATGACACGAATCAGTGAGTGGGTGGGAGGCAGGGAAACCCTGCAAAAAGCTCCACTATGACTGACACAGGGAAGCAGTGGTCAAGTTAATAAACTTATTGCTAAATCTCACACAAATACAATGATGCTAATCTGCTTTATTAGTGCAAATGGGATATACCTGGTCCAACATCTGCCATAGAAATCAAGAGCTTCTACACATACGTAACATTTTACCAGCGCTCCCTCGTCTTGGTTGGGTCCTGGCAGATCTTAATACTGAGAGACTGCACCCCTCTGAGCTGCTGCTGTCTGTCCGCCCTCACACTCCAACATAAGGGAATCCCTGCAATCCTGGTTCCCTCCACCCGCGTTCGTTCATTCATTCATTCAGACATTTACTCCGTCTCTAGCCTCTGGGCAAGTGCTGCACAAGGAGCTCACTAATCATTAAGGAGGCATTATCCTGCCATGACAATGATAAAATAGCTCCAGCCAATACTGCAACTATTGCCATGATAAGCTGAATAGGCCATAGAGCACTGGTTTAGCTCTTCTGGCTTCCTCAAAATCTATTCACATAGCATATATTTATTGATTTGGCAGAGTTTTTAGGCCAGATGCTCTTCCTGGTATACTCTTTTATATGCGTGACTATATCATTCAATATTTGGGGATTTGCGTATGTAAAATTATCCTGCATTTCAACAAGCCATTCTTCACTCCCACAACTCATGCGTGGATCCCTCCATTCAATAAAGGTGAGTAAACAGAGTTAGTTTGGAAATGGCACCTGCAAACTTCATAAATGACTCATTGCTGTTGCAACACAGCCTCCACGGCAGTCGTCACACAAGCAACCTGGGACCCCGGGACACACCGAATCCAATTTACACATTTAACCCTCTATGGCACAAAACAGAGATGTGTAATGATGAGTAACACAAATGTTCACGTCATAGAGGCTGTCAGATCATGGCTAAGTGTATTTCAATTTACTGAAACCAGACAGGCACAAACATTGACAATTTGTCATAAATTATTAAAAGTGTTTATGCCCATGATCCATTTCCAAGAAAGACGCAAGTCCTGGGGAATCTTAAAGGTCCTGCCTGAAGCTCTCAGCTCAACCCTCTTTCAGGTCTAACTTTCTTTATCAGAAAATTGAATATACACTTCTGTCATGTTTTTCTTCACACCATATGTCAAAAGACATAACCAGCTAATCAGAGAAAGCACCCAGTGTACCTGCTGCTACCATCACCACATGATGGGAAAATCCCCACAACCCAAAAAATATATAGGTTCAGACAAGGTCACCGATTTAGATGCACTATTAGACTGACCTTTCAAAAACTTAATTAAGTCCCCAGTCCATTGTGTTACACATTAAGTTCTAGTCACTTGATGAAGGCAGAAGGAGGAAGGGAAACAAACGTTTTGCTGCATTGCACCTGCTCAAAGCACCTAACTTTGGCTGAAAGGCGCGGAGGAGTCACGTCCCATGACCACAGGATACAACATACTGCTGTAGGGCTACTGCACACCCTCATAAAATACACAATAACAACAAACACGACAGAGCGGTGTCTGACCTGGATGTGCCATATGCACAGGACGCGACTGTAGTAGTGTCCTGTGCATACATGTCTCTTACCTGTAATAACAGACAGTCGTGAGCAGCAGCACCGGGACCACGACGACTCCAAGTCCTGGAGATGGAGAGAGGGATGAGCGCGCGGCGGTGCGCCTCGGTAACATCTGAACATAGAGATCCACGGGCGGTAGGGTGTTCCCGACGCGAGGGGGCGTGGTGTGTTTGACAGAGTAAAGAGAGAGGGAGAGGGGGGAGAGCGAAAGAGAGAGAGAGAGAGAGAGAGAGAGGGGGGAGGGGGGAGGGGGGAGAGTGGGAGTAGAGAGAGAGAGGGGGGCGGGGGTGGGGGTTGCGGGGGGATATGGTGGTGAGAGTAGCACACACACACCGGTGGGGGGAGTAGAGAGACCGGAGGGGCTGTGGGGGTGGCGGGCGAGTACACAGAGCAAGGGGGGGGGGAGGGGGTGCCGCGGGTGGGTGGGGGGGTGCGGGGGGGGGGGGGGGGGGGGGGGGGGGGGTGGGGGGGGGGTGAGAGAGGAAGGATCTTTTTATTTCATGATGTTTGCAGGATTAGAATTGGGTTAATGCACTGTTAGTCCTGAACGTGTCATTCAGCTTTCATAATCATGTGCAATACTGTTATACTCCTGTGCAATACCGTTATACTCCTGTGCAATACTGTTATACTCCTGTGCAATACTGTTTTACTCCTGCAATACTGTGACACAATTGTTAATCATCCATGGTGCAATATGTTCTGTCCATATGACAGCTGTAAATAAGAGTGATTATTATTAAGATTATAAGAGTTTTCTTTTTTTCTAAATTATCTATTTTTATTATTATACTGTGCCTAATCTGCTTCTGCAGCCTTTGTTGCAACTCTGGAATTTCCTCATTGTGGGACAAATAAGGTGATCTTATCTTAAGTATAACTTTCCCCCTCAGATTTAAATACATGTTAAGATGCTTAATCACATGAGCTACAGCTATAAATTAACCAAGTTAATCCGCTCAACGTGGGTTTATTGATAGTTTAAACTGCTTACACATTTAACTTGATTTGGAAGAGCAAAACGTTCACTTATCTGTTTAACTTTTCCCTGTCGTCTCCAAGTTTTCACGCACCCACTTTATTGCGCATAAAGCCATGATCTAAAACATATATACTAGGGGCCACGCGAGGGCACTGTGAACCAATTGGCACAAATGCCAGAGCAAAACCAAATGAAATGGATATTCCACGGAGAGATGGATGACTTTAAAACTTAATGCTTAACCACCAGTGGATCCTGTAGTTGTGAACGGAAACAAATCCGTGTTTCATTCATGTTAATATAATACATCCATGTTTCATTTTAGGAAACCTGTTGTCTGTTTAAAACAAACTCCAGACGGTGGCAGTAATGCAACTATCCACATGTTGGTCACCCTTAAAAATATCAGAAGAAGTTCTGTTTCCGGTTTGAAATTAGGATTCAAATCTGTTCAAAACTAATTCTACAAACAAACTGGTTTATAGTACATCTGATCATGGAGGAATATAACTCCGGCGAGGAGGTAATTGTATAAGACGTTTTTGTAAATGTAATAACTTAAAACTTATATCTTTATCATGTTAGGCTGGGGAATCATATTGGCTAATGTTAGCAAAAGAAGCTAAAGTTTATTTTTCCACGGTTGTGGTTAAGAGACACTTTCACGAGTTTTATCCCACGTTAGAACAAAATTTGAAACTTGAGCTGCTGCTAATGAGGCAAAAATGTAAATGTAAACAATAAATACTTGCATAATAATCATTATTTGTAGGTCCCGTTAAACCCTGATGAGGCCACGGCCCCAATCAAAGAGGTAAGTTTCTGTGAATAAACTGAAGCATTTAAATGCCGGCGATATGACACGGATGCTCTGTCTCAGTGTATTGAGGGAGTGATTGGTGGAACAGACTATAACCAGAACAAAATCAACCAGTGGACTGCCAGCATCGTGGAGCACTGTCTGACCCACTTAGTAAAACAAGGAAGAGCCTTCAAATATATTGGTAAAATAATATTTTGTTTCTGGCATTGTCTTTGTATCAGATGGCATGCAGTTAAAATATTTATTTTCTTCTCCTAGTAAACTGCACCATAATGCAGAAGAGTAGTGCTGGTCTTCACACTGCGAACTCGTGCTACTGGGACACTGCTACAGATGGTAAAGTAATGTTATTGTCAAAATAATAATTTCTTAGTCCGTTAAATAACCATGCCCTTAATGCCCATAATAACTGGAATCTAAGACTACAAAAACTGAGACTATTGTGTTATATGTAGGAACTATAACGCGCCAACCAATTGTACCTGATTTTACTTATACTTAGAACCTTGTAGTGTTAATATGTACAACCTAGTCATTTTGAGAATGATTTACATCCTATCATATTGTGGTGTGTAACATGTATACATTGAAGCTTTCAAAACAAAAACTTTTCTTGCCAACTGTACGATACGCTCATGATCGGTCTTATTTAAATGTATTTCAGGGAGCTGGACAGTGAGGTGGGAGAACCGCACTATGTACTGTGTGGTCAGTGTCTTTGCTGTTGCTGTGGCGTAACATCACAAGACCTACTTTTTTCCTCGGCTTGCATTTTGCCTGCATTCAAAATGGCTCAGAAATGACAAATAAGTCTAACTAATTGTGGAGAAGACAAAGGACAACATCAAGACACTAAAATGGTAGTTTGTAAGCTTGTGAGAGTGGACTGATTCTTCTGTTTCAGTCCAATGCAGTAATGACCATATCATTACCATTTTATTCAAGGGATTAAAGGGAAAGGCCATGCAAGATTATTCTTACTGTATATATCAGGAAAAAAGGCTTTCAGTGACCATTGACTTGTATTTACATGAAGAGCAGCATACATGAATGCATAGACTTCAGTAATAGTTTTCCCCTAAAATGTGTGGTCAACTGCAATTATTGAAATGATTGAAATTATGGGTACTGTTTGATGCAAATTTCCCTTAGCTTTATAACATTTATATTTGGAGGGATTTTGGCAAAACTGTAAAATGTTAATTTATTCTGTGACCACAGCACTTATTAAAAAGTGTACGCAACACTGGTTTCAACTGTTTTATTGGGCATGAATTCATTTATTTTTTGGCCACTAGATGGCAGGAGAAACTAGCATTAATACCAAGTACTGTAGTTTTTTAATTGGCCAATGCCAAATGGCAGAAAGGCATAAACAAGTAAGGTCATATTTAGTTAATCAGTTTAAACTAAAAGTATGTAAATAAGTGAAGGTTATGTTACTTGGTAACTGAGTGACAAGATTTAGATTCATTAGTCTAGAATAAGGTTCAAGACATTTTGTTTATAAATATAAATTTATTTTAAATGTTTTTTTTTATAAATGAGAAATACATGTGCAACAGTTTTCTTGTGGCATTATTTTCTATAAATGATAAACATACGTCAGGAGCATTCCCATGATACCCGAGAGAACAAAACCTCTGCATTTCTATAACGATCCCTCGCACATATTGCAGTTAAAGTTAAGCAGAAACACACAAAGCGTTTGCAGTTGTTTTAAGAGACACATTATGTAAATGAAAACATATTTATGAACACTTATTTACATCTAGGCGTGCAAAATTTGTGAGTGTTCCACATGCTTCACAGTAACATGTTTGGTGTTGACCGCACAGGCATTTTACATCAATTGAAGAAAAACAATCCTCTTTCAGCACAAATACACGATAGATGCAGCGCATTATATTGATAAAGCTATTATAGAAAATGTTCTTTAAGAGCCGTTTGCAGCTATTGGTGTTAAAAATACTATTCACCCCAGATCACTTCATTCCACACATGCACACCTCCATGCTTCATAGATATTATGAACTTGAACAAGCTTGAACTTGTGGCTTATTGTGATTATAATAATGCAGCATTTACAGTGTGGTTGTGGCCAAGCTTTTGAATTCTCAAAATGATTCAAGCCTGGGTACCTTAATTTTGTGCACTTATTCAGCCAGTAAACAAACTTAGTTAAGGACATGCTTGCTCCTTCAAGGACCAGAGATGGAAAATTATATTTTGGCTTCTAACGATGATGATGATGATGATGTCAAGAGCAGATTCAGTGATCCATGTGGCACTTAAGAGTTTAAGATACATGGTACAAGTTTCCGCAGTAAAACAGCTTAGGAGTAGTTGTACACATTTCTGAACACCAGCCATGCTTTATGTAAATGCAGACAAAATAGCAGTGCAAGTAAATTCATATGGTATGTAAAATGGCCTACAGAGTTGTGTGACGTCAATTATCTTGATGTGCTCCTTTAGCTGTTATGTTGCTCTAGTGTTATTGCAGCATTGTTCACAATGGTGCTTTTTTCCTGTGGTTTTTATTTCATTAATTTTATTATTTACCAAAACGAATCATACGATGCTGGGCTCACTGTGTCCAGCATCATGGTTGACACCGGTGTCTGTAGCATTGACCATGTCATTAGGACTGTCATAGATGGTGTCGTTGAGAATGTCATAGGTCGTATCATTTGGCATGTCGTCGTACGTGTCACTGGCTCGGTCACTGGGCGGCTCTTTGCAGCGGGGGCTGGGCAGCTGGAGGGGTGCTTTGCCTGCGGTCCTGAGGGGAGATGGAGCTGTGTTGCACATGCAACAGAGCAGAGAGGAGCAGTCCCAGAGACCCTGGCTCATACTGGATGAGAAGAGTCTTCGGCAGGGGTGGCAGAACTGGTAGAAGACCAGCATGAAGAAGATCCCAATGGCGTACGCTACAAGCAGCTGCAGCACCAGCAGTGGAGCACAGATGGAATTATAAAAGTCTGTTTTGAAGATGTACCACAACAGCAGCAGTGAGGCATTCTCCACAAAGCGCAGCATGTAGTAGACAGCCATGCGATACCAGTTCTGTGATTTATTGATGAGGTCCGGGTCGCTCAGTTTAACCTGGACTGCAGACCAGCAGAACATGTTGATACCTGCGTAGAGGAAGGTGAGCAGACAAAGCACAATGGTGGTTCCTACTCTGGACAGAGTTTTCTCGATATTCTCAGGGAAAGGAGAGTGGCTCAGCCAGAACAGGATCCAGGGGTAGAGGGAGAAAATCAGGAAGTTGAGCAAAACCACAGGCAGCACCCAGAGCTGGAGCACAGAGCTAAACAGCACCAGGACCACCACACGAGTGGCAATCTCAAAACTCCTCCACAGAAAGATACACATGTACGCCATGGGTCGAACGTCCACCTCGTAGTCGTCATATTTGATCTTTATCGCGAGAATATTGCAGCGCAGTGCTCCATAGACTATAGACAGTAGGCTGATCACCATTAATGTGCCTGGAGAGAGAACAGACAAAACCAATTGGCATGAAATTGAACTGCCAGATTGAAGAATATCCACACACATTCTGGCTGTGCCCCAGTTCTTTGGCCCGATGTCTGACTTTGACCTAATTCAGCTGAAATGTGTACAGGCACATGCTCCCGCTCAGGCGTCACACACCATTGCACCGACTGACCCCAGATCAGGACCAACAATTCTTTTCCAGTTAGATAACTCTGACTCATGACAACACTACCTCTTAATCCAATATGTCACTTAGCTAATCAGCCCACATGACAGAGGAGCTGTGGACAGACACTCATTTCAGACTGACTGATTCAACTAATAATAATCAAGCCGGCAAGACTACTTACCAGGTTTTTGCTTGTAAAGAACAATGTGATATGTTTTGCTCCCAGTATTAAGCATAAAAAGGCCTCACCTCTGCCGATAGACATGCCCTGCTGCAGAACACAGATGTAGAGCTGGAGGGTGAGCTGTGGCGCAGATCCGAGGAAGGCCTGGATGACAGAGGTGCGGGCAAAGGCCGCTCTGTGGGTAAACAGCTTGCCCTCCGCCTGCCCCACCTGCCGCTCCACCTCCTCAGACTGCCCCCGATGCGGCATCTGCTTCTTCCTGGTGATGCTGACATAGGGCTCCTCTACATGGCCCACGCTGCCATAGATGCAAAAAGCCTCCAGACACCTACAGCAGAGTAAGCAGCAAATTGAAAAAATTCAAACCTCTCGAACCAGTGCATATGGTCAATGTCTCCTCAAACAAGACGCCTGTATCTATGTATGAAGGACGTGAGTGATGGTTTGAGCCGATAGGCAGCCTCGCTTTCGTCAGTTTGCCCCAGGGCAGTTGTGGCTACAGATTACAGAAGTAGCGTGGAGTGAATAAATAAGGACTACAGTGTGGCACAAAGAGCGCCTGTAAAGTGTATTACAAATGACACACTAAGATGCACAATAAAAAATAAAAAAAATTATTACTGCGCTTTTGTTTTTGCCATTTTTCTCATTTCTTTTTTTTTTGTTTAGTAGTCCACAATGCATCATTGAAGGCTGTTATATCCCAGAAGATTGACTCGCACAAAAATCTGTAAATAAACAAGGCACTACCAGAATGTCATTGAGCAAGTCACAGCTCCTAACTAAACTCAGGCAGTGTTTCCATTACGTCAAGCATTGCCATTAGATATGTGATTTATTTTTTAATAATAGGATTATGTTGAAAATGTAGTTAAATAGTTTGTTTATTTGTAGTTTAAAAGTACATTGGACAACATGCAAAAAGCGCACAGTAGTGCACAGTAAAGAGCAACCAAGAGAATTAACAAGACAATCTACAAGAGTCACATGTACAGTGAGTGTTTGAACACCCTGCGATTTTGAAAGTTCTCCCACTTAGAAATTATGGAGGGGTCTGAAATAGTCAACAAAATCCGGAGATCACATTGTAGGATTTTTAAATAATTTAGGAAACTAATTTAGTTTTGGAACCACATATGACTCGTCACCTAGGACCTCTTTGCCCTGGGGATCTTCTGATAATGGGCATAATGCAACATAGCTTCTAGGATCATCAGAGCACGCAACTGTTGCCGTCTGTCTGACATGAGAACACTACTGGAGTAGAGAGAGAGAGGAGAGAGAGAGAGAGAGAGTCTATTACAGGCCAGAAGATGTATGCCCTTTGGGATGCTGGTGGACATGGGACAGGCATTTTATTCTCAGGTGCCAAATCTGTCAATGTAACAGCAGTTTAGAACTGTAATACTATCTAAGAAATGTGATTATTTTGCTAATAAATAAAATCCATGTTTGTTTTCAGCTAGGGATGTCAAGATTATTAGGTTCATCAATAATCGTGATTATTAAGATCACAATATAATCGTTGGAAAAACAAAATCACAATCGTGACAATTTTAGAAACAAAATTAGGTATTTTTGGTTCAATATACAGCCCAAAAAATAGATCCAAATGTAAATTAACTTTTTTCATCTGGCTGTTTTTGTCACATTTAACTTTATTTTGTCTTTCAGAAGACTAAATTTTGTAAAGCCGGTCGCAAACTTGAGGAACAGTAACATGTTAGACCATAGGAATGAAAGAAAATGAAAGAGTTCACTGTTGTTTGGTCACAGTCTCAATAATCGTGAATAATCAATAAATGGTGAAATTTTTCCTCACAATAATCGTAACACTAAAATTTGATATTGTGACATCCCTATCCCAAGAGAAACTTGCAATAGTCAGGGCTGCAACAAGTTAATCGATTAATCACAACTAATTTATTATTTAAATAATCATCTAATTTAGTAATCGAAGAACTGGTCAATACATAGATTCCAAAACATGCCATGAATCGAGAGAGCAAGTTTTATAACTCAATCTCTACCACAATTGTATGAAAATTATATGAAAAATATAATTTAATTTGACATGAAATTGGACATTTCACATCCGTTTAATCTGGGTCAAATTTTGTAAAAATATTTTCATTGCGTGACTTTTGCATTCCAAACAACTAATCAAAATCATCGTTAGTTTCATTAAAGTTGAAATAGTTGAACTGCCTCAAAACCTGTCGCTACTTTGTCTTAACCAAACTCTTATCGGTCTGTTGCAATATTCATGTCAAGTGGGGAAGAGTCTCTAGTTGGTCAGCGAGTATTTCCTGGTGAGTGCAGTAAATCTAAAGCAGGGAGGCCGGTGGGTAGGACAGAGTTGTTTTGGCAAAGGAAGAGAGAGAAACATGTTGTGAGATAAGGAGGCGGCAGTGACATGTGCTATTCTTAGATGGGTTCTAACTAGCAAAAATGTGTCTGGGTTTCATTTGTGTGCTCAGAAGGAAAAATTCAAGAGGGGAAAATGGGCCAGGATTGATCATAGAGAGGAGAGTCCAAATATGCTGTGGACCTGCTGAGAAAGACATCTGCTCCTCTGGGTCAAAACAGATCCAATGTTGTCGGTGCACATTGTTTGGATTATTCTTACCTGGAGAACATATCGTATCATACTTCGACAGAACATCACAGGAAAAACTGAGGAGTTGTGTTCACTGAAGATATGATTCTAACTTCTCAAGACACACTTCCCGCTGCACATCTCTAAAAGCCATTTGTTATTTTAACAGGAAACATCTTCTGAAAACAAAGGCTTCTGCTTTCCTGTTGTTTCTGTCTGAAATAGAGTTGGCCTATTTGTCCATATCCTCTGTTTAAATGAAACACAATTATTTTTTTGGTTTTATCTTATTTAAATGCTTATTTGACAAGACCCATTTTCCCCCTGAACTTGCCAACACGTTCCCTGTTGCTCATGCAGTAATATAGGTTACTAGTCCATGTAGCACTGACAGGGTTAGACTCATGTCTCTTATGGCTGAGGCAGATGGTCCGTCTAGGGCTAAAAGGCAGTTAAAGCAGCTCTCATACAGTGCCTTTATGGTCTTCAGAGAGACAGCGCATTCATGAATTAATCACTCCAGGCCTTGCGCGATCATGCCTGAAATCAGACCGTCCAGTCGCTGGATTGACCCACTCGAATCACTGAAAATACAAGTTGAGGTTCTGGAAACATATGGACGACACATATTGATCACGTGGTCCCTGCTGAGGACTTTCACTGCTGCTGTAAGTGCATTGTGTATTGTGATGTAAACAAAAGGAAAACGACAGCAGCATTTTTGACAACAGTAAGTGGATTAGGGCCATCAGGTCGGTCATGTTTAACGAGATCCCACGCGTGAACGCGACACCTGTGGACGATGACACGTCGGCACAATTTAAACACTAACCTGACAATGGGTCCCAGCTGCAGAATGTGCAGCAGGAGGATGAGCGGTCTGTCCCGGCTCAGGTCTCGGTGGATGAACGTGAGCGCGAGCTGCACAAGCACAGAGGGCACGAGCGTGAAGAGGAGCGTGAGCCCCTGCCAGATTCTGTCCCCTGCGGAGCGGTACGTGGAGCTGAGGTACAGCGCGGCGGTGGTCTCGGCGGTAAATAGGGACACCGACACAAAGATGGAGATGGGGAGGCGCATCCTTCACTTACGCCGCCATTTGGGGTCCACTGAGCAGACCCCCGTGGATGGGACTGCGCTGTGTTGGACACACGCGTCCCCTGCCGCCACGGTTCATCTGTCAGTCAGCGGGATGTTTTCAGTGAATGGCTGACCATGGGGGGTGCAAGTCGCGACACGCTCTCCAGTGCGCAGGCGCGCGGCTCCTGTCAGTACGCTGTCCCCAGTCAGTGCTGCTGGTTGTGGTTGTCGCAGATAAGGGTTTTTTAGACCTAGACAACCACTAAGTCAGCAGATAGGCCTAGTGTTATTCGCTACATCAAAAGTATTTAAATGTTTTCACTTTGTCTTAAGTGTCTGAGAAGTTTAGAGACCCAGATGGACCAAATACTATAAACTATTGTCACAGGGCATGCAGTTTTAATACTGTGTTTGCAAATGAAAACCACTGATTCAGTGTTCTGCTGAGACACTTTATTAGTAATGACTTGCTGAGGACTGTTGTATAAATCTGCACATACAGACAGCATAGAAATGTTTCCACAACAAGCACAGAAAGCACTTGGAAACTGCTTTGGTTTGTTATTCACAGACTTCAAACCACTACAGCAACAATATAGTTTCATGTTTCATCTACTTTTTGATTAATAGCAACATAGAAACACATGTAAGGCCTCATTTTCACAAGAGCTTTGTCATCTTTGTAAAGTTTACTTCACATATTTGACTTGAAACAGTAGTGTGTGTAGAACAGTGTGCCGGAAGATAAAAGTGACATTTGACCACAAATGTATTGCACAGTTAACAAACAATACAGGACCCATTTCAAATAAGTTACATACAAACCTCAAAAGATATAAGACAACAGCTGGCTTTTCTATTAGAGCTAATATCAAACACAGTTTTTTCACAATATCTGTTATCTGCAGTATATTGATGTCTAGTCTCAAAGTAACTGTCAGAAAGTTGTTATGATATTACTACACCAGGACAATACTGTAACTAGCCTAAGTATACAATGATGTGATTGGACGTAGGCTGTAGGTGGTGCTGAGCTGGTGAGAAGCTAGAAAAACTTTAAAGGCAATATGTGACATTTTCTGGCTATTATATATAGATGGTATGTTCATGTGATTTTCTGACCTGAGACTTTCACCCAGATACAAAATTATACTTTTACAATACATATAGGGCAAATAACTACAATACAAGGAGAAATGATACCACATAAATATTTCTTACAAATAACATCTAGTCAAAACAAGACAACATTCTACAGTATGGAATGTGTTTTCTTTTCCCTAAAACTGACCTGTCCTATATACACTCAGTACACTCACACCATCTGATGAAGAAGACTGTGGACCTTTAGATACAATTTTTAGTTTCGCAAATCCCTATATTGTGGTAACAAGCCCTCCCACCTTGTTGTTCTGTCAAATAAGGCCAATAAACCTCCCAAATCTTTAAAGGGGGAAATTATGCTTTTTTTTAGTGTTAAAACTATAATATATATAGTTCATGAATTTATATTTATAGTATTTTTATATTTTGTTCATTGTAACTTAATATTGAGCCAAAACAGCTTATTAATAGAAACCAATCCTAACTTCAGAGCTAAAAGGCCCCACCTCTTCATAGCGACATGCGGTGAACTTTCATTTACATATTTGATCTGGAGTCAAAGTTTTATGAATAATTGAAAGCAAGTGCAGCAGTGGGCAAAAATACGGGGTAGGTGAAAATTAAAAAATTTAAGAGCACTCAAGCCTCACATCACATTACAGTACAGCATTACTCAAACAAACATGAATCCATCAAGATACAACTCTGAGAAAGGTAATCGTGAGGGAACACCATGTTAACATGATTAAAAGCTCAGAAAAGTTTCTCTTACAAAATATGTCCCCTTTAAAATCTATATAAGTTCCTGTATCATTATTTCATTTAGGGTATTTTGATGAGCTTTCCCAATAATATTCATATAATATGTAATATTCCAAGTTATCCAATTTACAAAATAAGTTAGCTTGCAGTAAAAAAAAAAAAAATGAAAACAAAATAAAAAGCTATTGATTTAGTTAGCAGTTAGGAAAGCTATCAGACACCAATATTCAAACCAAGTTACATAGGCGTTCCAAGTGCTAGATAGTGTTTCTTGAAAGAACTGAAGAGACTATTCACCAACTTTAGCATTTTAAGTGATAGTTCACACAAAGACGCTGAAGAGAGGGAACTCAGACTGCTCCGGCTGCAGCAGGTCCACCAAGAAGCAGACGGTCCCAGACAGGCCTTCAAACAAACTGTAAATGCTGGTGACTGAGAGCGAGCCCGCCTTGAACTCCTCAGTGTAAATGAACTCTGCAAACCTACAAAGACAGGAACAAATGGTACCAGCAATCAGTGACTCAAAAAGACCGTATGACCAGACTCTCTCTGACTTAACGCCATCAATAATGTGGTACAAAAGTTGACTACTCTAGGGGTTCTTAAACTTTTTCTGTACAATATGATCTGGGGCCCGAGCTCATATTAAATTGTGCTTGCAGCACCTCCTTGGTCGTTTTTCCTGGCTGAGAAGGAGTGTCTAAGGACAGGGGAGCTTGGGACATCTGTCTAAGGACACGGGATGCTAGGACTTTACCAAGTCCCTATGAACACTGCTTATTCTGTTTTTATTCTGTCTTTTCCACTGTAGACCCTCAAGGCAACTGCTGTTGTGATTTTGGGTGTTACAAAAATACATTGAATTGAATTATTTTGGGCCCTGGAACTGTAGTTAAGAACCACTGCACTACACTACAGTCTCTACTCTGGGTGTTTACAAACTGCATTAAGTCCATAGGATGTCTTGCCTCTGAGCACGATAGATGTATTTGGAGTTTCCTGTGAGACGGTAGAGTAGGAGAAAAAACATAAGCGCTGCCTGCCACACCGTGACAGATCCCTGGGCCTTTCTTGAGCAGGCCCTTCTGCCACACCAGCTCCCCACTGCGAATACAAGTATCTAGGTACTGAGGCTTCTTATTGATTAGATACGCTTTGGCAAAGAGATATGCCACACCTGCAAGAGACAGAGAGACCTGTTTTCAGTTTCAGATCACCATTACCACACAACCACACTATTTTGAGTTGAGAGGCCAGGGGATTGAATGTAAAATGTAATTGAAAACATTTAAAATGGAACACCTGGTGGTGACATTGTAGAAAAAGATTCAGTTGTAGTCATCTGGACTCTGTTTTAGAAAAACAAAACGTTTCGACTCTCATCCAAGAGTCATTCTCAATCTGTGAAACAAGTCTGGGAACACAGGAAGGATTCTCTTTTTAAGAGAAAAAAAAAGAAAAAAAAGGAAAAGAGAATTCTTCCTTAAACCGTAATGGAGGTTTAAGATTCAACCTTCCGGTTGTTTATAATAGTGTGTTGAAACCCTGGAGACGCCCGGGGCATTCTGATGCCAATCAGGTACTCAATGAGGAGGGAGCGAAAGTCAGTTTACAATAGGATGTAGATGGCCCATCTCAGGGCTGTTTGTAAACAAAGAGATTAGTCTCAAGTGAAACCAAAAACTCCCTTTATCAGTAGGTCCCGCCCTGTGGGCAGGGCTTACACAGAGGGGGATATAAAACCTGAGTTCCCAGACTTGATTCACAGATTGAGATGACTCTTGGATGAGAGTTGAGAAATTTTATTTTTCCAAAACAGAGTCCAGATGACGACAACTGAATCTTTTTCTACAATGGAACACCCCTGGACGAATGAGGGATTACACCGACGGGGTTTACTTTGTCTGGAAAAAAACTTTATTTCAGCTCAAATCAGAGTGTTACGTGTGACTAAGAGTATGAAACTTAATGGAAAAATATTGAGTATGTGCCTGTATAGGCCTTATTGGCAGATAAATGACTGGGTCATCTAGAGGAAGTGGAGAATTCCTGGGTAAAATCCGTGTTTACGACATCGAAAGAGCAAATCAAAATAAACAAACTAAACAAAGATATTAAAGTTTTAAAGTGCCAAATAGCACCTTATTTAAAGGTTTTTAATTAGACTTTAACTATCACAGAGCAAGCCGTTTCCTGCCATTTCAACATTCATTTTCAATTTTAATATTGTGTACTTTTCAGGCATAATGCTTGGATAGTACAGGCTTTATGACCGTATTTTTCAGCCATTAAAAGTACACCATTCTATAAAAATATCAAAAACACCCACAGTGCAAATCAACATTTTATCACAATCAAATTTGTATGCAAGCAGATTATTTTCAGAGAAGTACAAAACCTTATCAGTCTGAATAGCTCAATAGCAGTATTGCCGTAGTCAGCGCAGAACTACGCGCCACATTTAGACCGGTGCATAGGCCTAAATGCGTAAGGATCTGAGGGCACAGTGAGGAGGCTGATTGGAATGATTGGAAAGGATGAATGTTCCAAATTAATTGCCAGAAATATGGCTGGCTGATACTTGAACATGGGCAAACATTGGCAAAGAGGTACACACACCAATGCTGTACATATAGTAAATACACTGCCTGTCCAAAATGCATGCTCTCTAATATTTTGTAGGACTTTGATTACAGCATATATTCGCTGTGGCATAGTTTCAATAAACCACTGCACAACGCCTTCTCCAGCTCATCCCAAAGACTCTCAATGGGGTTCAGATCTGTAGTAGATTAGTTACTTGTTAGTTACTTAGATGTTTTCTCTACTTGATGCAAATGATTTGTCCCTTCTCAAAACGTACCACGGGATTTGTCTTTCCACATGGTTATGTTATGGGAAATGACTGAATGAAGCTTTGTGCTTTGTGAGAAAACTGCTAAAAAGACCTTAAGATACTGCTATTATAAGAAAGTTTCACGTAGTGTCTGATACAAAGTGGTTTCATTTATCTCTCCTCCTTGTCCAGCCCTTCCCATGTGATGTGAAGACCTATGTATAAAAACTGTAATCAGCAAATAAAACACACAAAATGCATTCTGTTTTCCTTGGATATCTTCATTCAATTTTGTAAATACATTTCCATAACAGTTGTTTCCGATATGAGAAGCCACTCACTCCATCAGTTGGGTTTAAACGCCGTGTTGCAGCTGAAAGATCATCAAACATGCAGAAATGAATTAGTAGGTGGCTCGTACCTATTGTATTTTCTTAGTTGAATCCAAGTGGCGACTTTTTCTTTTAGACAGGCAGTGTAGCTTGAATTATTGGAATCGGAACTGCATTTATTCAATATAATTTTAAAAATGCTTTTAAAAATCTATTGAAAACAAACTAAAAAAAATAATGAAATAAGCTCCATACCAGGCGCTCCATGGCACCAGTGCACCAGCTCGTTCTCCCTCTCAATGATGGCTCCCAGCTCGGCAGGCCAGTTACAGTTCTGCTCCTGAGTTTTGAGGAAATCCACACTCTGCCCAACAGGTCGCTCAGCCTGCTCAGGTCCTGGTAACTCAACAGCATTTGTAGCACAGACGACAGGCCATGGGCCGCACCTAGGGAGGACACATGATGGCCTTAAATAACTGAGGCAATAATTCCCAATATGGTCATTGATGTGCTTCACCGTTGCAGATATTGGGATGAAAAAAGGAGTACTCAGTGGAAAATGCAATGCATATACCCAACAGTTCAGCACAGTGATTGTGGTACTACAGGCCTTGTGTGGTTTCCTCCGTTCATGACATTGTGTTGAGAACAAACGTCTGCTGTTCTGCTGTGAATCAGATCCAATGGCAGATGCTCTTGACCCTGTGGTCTGTGCTCACATTCACCTCAGAGGCTGCGATTACTTGACTGTCATCCAAACTGTAATGAGTAGTGGCTTAACCTGTTAAGGCCCACTTATTTTTATCATCCTTGCCTAATGTATTTTAAATACAATGTATTATACACAATTTGAAAGGTATCAAAGTCTAGTTTCGGTTGATGTGCATGGAAGTAATGTCAGTGGTGTAAGGCAAAGTTACTGCAGTTAAAATATATAAAATATTGATTTGTTTCATATAAAAAATAATGGTTGATTTCAAATGGCTCTAGCAAAGACATACTTCATTGTTGACACTAATTAGTATATGAATTAGCAGCCCCTTTGTGCACAACTTCCACTGCCCCTCCTTGAAGCTTTACCTATGAGTGTGACACATTTTTGTGAAGCTTAGAAGGAGCACTATATGATTCTAGTACTGTTTTATGTTTTGTATTTTTTGTATTTAGCAGTGCCAAAAAGGGCTAAAGCTATTGAGTGAGTAAGCTTCAGAGTTAGCTTTTATACAATGCAAGGTCAGAAATGGCTGTGAATGGGCTCATTTTGAAGAGGAAAAGTAGGAGGAAACGAATATACCAAAGAATCCTGTCTTATAGTGTTTTTTGTGTGCTGTTTTTTTTTTTACTAACATTGAAATGTTTTGTGGTTTTTGGAAACAGCGAGTAAATCAGTGTAATCCTCATTTATTCTATGATGAAACAGGGAATACTTGAGTGAAAACCTTTTTATATATTTCTTGAAATCAGGATTTTTTTGGGTTACATAGTGGCATGAAATGAATGCAATAAACGTTTTGTGAAAGAAATTAAGCTTTCCAGCATGTCTCTTTATCTTAAAAAAATATTTTGGATTCAATGGGACCAGAACCTCAAATTGTCCCTGAACAGGGACAGTGGGCCTTGATATTAGGTTTGTTCTGGGATGCACAAAGCTGGAGAATGGTTTGCAATATTGGTTCTCATGAGTACGCCAGTGTTTTAAAAATGCTATATAAAATATTGTAGATATGTGTATGTTTTTAAATACTATCCTTAAGCGCCAAGAGTATGTTGGGTAAAACATAGTGCCATTGTAATTAAGTAAGTAATTAAATCTGCGTGTTTGGTTCATTTGTTTGACATATTACTTGATTTTCTAACTTTCTGTTGGTTAGATTAACAATTTTGTGAAGCCCTGCGATTTCGGGCTCTGCAAATAAATGTAATCGAAAGTGTGTGTCTGTAATAGGCTTTTGGAGGAAACCTGATACCTCTGAAGCACTTCTCCAAAAGCCCACTTTTAATATTTCCAGAGTTTAATAATAACTGAGGATCCACTTGCCATGCAGAGGTCAGTTAATCTGAACACTCTGTCTCTATTCATAATCATAAACTACTCTTGCGTAATACAAACTGTCTGTTCTTACCGAGGTACTCAGTCCCATAGTATGAGTACATGAGAGGGAAGGGCTTTCTCTTCCTCCGTGCGTACTGCTTTCCAGACTCGATGATAGCTTGACAGATGGATTTAATTTGATCTTTGCTCAGGATCTGCAAATACTGCTGGTTAGTTTCAGGGCTAAGCTTTTTGAAAGACAAATAAGACAAAACTATAAAAATAAAGTGATGAGTTGGATCATGCAGTGGCATCACCGTGCTAATATTGGATAGGCTTTTTATCATTGTTTGACATATTATATTTAATTTAATTTTAATGTTTAATGTTAATGTAAAGTTTAATGTGCATTGTGTAGTCTATCTTTTCTGCTGGAGGATCCACCGTCTGCCTGTCAGATGGCAGTGCTTGGCCTGGGATGTTCCACAGTATGGCATTACGTGTTAACTGTGCTCCTCCTCCTAGTCATTCCCAAAATCTCACACACTTTAAGCATCTGAGTGTGTGCAACAAAATCTCGGGGAAAGAACAACCAAGTTTTTGACTAATATTTATCATTTGTACTGTGACTTCACCACTCGACCACCGGGCAGCATAGTTTTATTTTATTTCTATACTCCAAATTATTATTGATGCCATTTTTATTCTGGTTATTAGCTTCTCCTCATGTATTTAGTTCTTACTTATTTTTTATCCTTTTGTCACTTTTAGGTTCTCCAATGTTTCCTCTGTGGAGCCCTCTGCACCAGGAGTGGCGGTAGGCTGTGGCTGCTGGGCCATGGCTCGTGGGCCCCTGGTGGAGGTTTGGTGTCTGCCTCACATGTCCTCTGCATCTTGTGGCAGCACATGACTCTCTGCTCCAGATGCAGACAGCACTTCTGGTGGTACTTCCCCAACTGGTTCAGCCTTATGTCTTGTTTGGTTGGGTCAGGCCGTTGTGGGATTGTTTTTAATGCACTGTAAATATTGATTGATTGATTGATTGATTGATTGATTGATCATCTCCATGGAGACAAGCAGGTGGCACCACCAGGTTAAGTTACAGGTTAGATCTGTGGAGAGGCATGTTTTTCAAGTCTTTAAAATAATGACACACTGTAATTTAATAAATGCAAGATAATGCAATACTGTGAAACATTCCAGGGCAAACAATGGAGACAGGAACGTGGCGTAACCCTCATCTGAAAAGTTAAATAGCACCTTTGGTGCAAACATACAGAAACTCTTCCCCTCATGCCCTCAGGCGCGACTTAATGCCAGACAAATATAAATAAATATGACATTGATGACCTCGACATCAATGGGTCACAGTTTACATCTCAGAAAACCTGATCCTAATGTTAAAGAGCCTAGTGTTAAAACTTTCGGAATGTTACAGAGTGTTACCTCGATGCCCAATTTCTGCTTGAGCACCAGTGCCGCGCACAAGTATCCGGCGCGTCCCACGAAGAGCTCATCAGAGCCGCACTCCAGGAAATTAATGGGGGCACAAACCTCCCACAGGTTGCGAAATTTAGTCAAAGGTTTCACGAAGTCTGCCAAGCCCAGAGCCTTGTAGATCATTGCCGCTACGGCATAGATCCCCGCACCCCCGAGGAGGAAGGCGGCGCGCATGTTTTTCTCTGGCTCTGCGTCCACATATCTCACCGATATGTCAATGATCTGCTTGGCTGTCTTCAGGTAGACGTCCCGCTGCTCTGAGAAGAGCGGGCACTCACTGACGTGGAAGAGCATGTACGCCACCCCTGCGGGACCGTCATAAAGCCCGCCATCGCAGTCGCTGACATCAAGCGGAACCTTCTTGAGAATTTTGTCCACTGTGGAGATGACAGCGGGGACGATGGTCTCGGCGCCCCGTCCTGGCAGCAGAGCGCCTCTGTAGTCCGCAAATCGGTTGGCGAAACAACGGTTGTTCTCCATCACCGTCAGTCACCAGAAGCTCAACGTAACCAAGGATGCTGCTGGAGCGCTGATTGTTTGCCCAATCACATTCGTCTGTAGCTGATTGGCTGTCAGCAACGCACGTGGCTGTGACTTGCTGAGTCTGGGACATGCGTGCGTGCTTCATGGGCACAATATCAAATTTTTGGACGAAATTTCATCAGTCTCAGGAAACAAAGACAGACGTCATGTGACGTCATGTGATATAAAGTGAGAGACTGCAGGCAATAAGGAGATCATGGGTTTGATTCCTGAGCTGGACCAACATCACATGATCTCTTTCAGGGTGGAGTCTGTCTCTCCGGGTACCCCGGCTTACTTCAACCCTCCAAAGACATGCAGATAAATTGGCAACTGTAAATTGACCCGAGTGAATGGTTGTCTCTGTGTCTCTGTGTTAACCCCCTCCTTCTCCAGGGTGCACCCCGCCTAAGGAAACTCCAACAGGTTTCTACTTTTTCCCAAAGATGTTTGGTAGTTTTTCCTGGCCGAGAAGGAGGGTCTAAGGACAGGGGAGCTTGGGACATCTGTCTAAGGACACAGGATGCTGGGACATTTCCAAGTCCCTATGAACATTGTTTATTTTGTTTTTTTCCACTGTAGCCCATCGAGGCAACTACTATTGTGATTGTGGGCGTTACAAAAATAAATAGAATTGAATTGAATTGAATAAGGCCCAAAGTTAGGCTCCAGACACCCGCGATTCCTAACAGGGACAAGCCGTAAGGGAATTAAAAATAATTCTAAACCCGATTTATAAAAAATTTGCGTTAAAAAAAAAAAAGAGGCGAAATTAGATTTAATAGATTACATTTCATTCCGAACTAGTTTACCCAAAAACTAAAATCTTATACTACTTATGGCAACAAAATGAACCAAGAGATTTCAACCTGGCTCTATCCCTTTTTCCGATTTAAATGTCCTAAATGTGCAATTTCTTTCCTATTTACCTGCAGCGCCTTAAGTTAAACATTTCTTATTCTTTTACACAAATAGGCCTAAATGTCCCAGCCCTATAAGCCAGGTCCTCCACTCTTTAATTTACCACTTGCAGCTCTTTAATAATAGAACAATACAATGAATAGTGAATAATGAGCTGATAAATGTGTAAATTTGGCTGTACTTTATGCTGCGTGTTGACAGCAATTATCTTTGACCTTATAACTGATTATCGTAGCCTATTTATACAGACTTTGTCTTGCAAAAGTATTATTTGTTGATACAATTATAATGGGAATTTTATGCGTAAACTCATCATTATTGTGCAGGACTTGTCTTCAACCATCAAGAGGCGCCAGATGGCGCACGCTCAACTTTCGCTGTCCGTGGTTCTGAATTGTAAATGATGATGAATTATGGAAAATAATAAGACAAAACACTACTATCTCAACAAATACCAAACGATTAGTTAGGCTACTTTACACATTATATCAGGCCCTTCATGAGACCAGAGGGAGACTGCAGAAAGATTATGCTACCTCATTTTGTGGTTGTTTTGATTCCATAAAATCTATTGCTCGGTCACTAACGGTCTGGTGAAGCCCTAAAGAATGGACTTAGTCTGAAATTGTGTTTATGATATCTCTTTATTGAGCGAATAGAACTTGAGTAGCCTGTATTTTGAATAGGCCATCCATGTTTTCGAACTAATAATAAGGTGGATTTCAATTATTGACCATTTTCAAGTATGGCTATGTAAAATTTTAGAAAAAGATTCAGTTGTAGTCATCTGGACTCTGTTCTAATCTAATAATGCCATTTTTGTATTATTTAATTCACAAGTTTATTATAGATTAGATTAGGCAAGACGCTTTGAACCTAGCCCCTTGCATTTAGGGGCTTATTTTTCCCATAACGCCACCAAAAATGGCCCCCATTTAAAACTGAAGCTGTTCTTGAACCCTTTGGAGAACAAACAATTGGCTGGAGCCTTTGTGAAGCTGAGATTCTATAGTTTTGGACTCTGATGTTGTTGTTTTTTTGTTTGTTTTTTAAAGCTGAATCTAAATTCACAAAAAAAAAAAAGGGTTTGAGAAACTTCTAATAAAGCAAAAATGTCCAGGCAGTAAGTCCTATTAATTTTTCCTTTCATTTTAGGGTAATTTTTTACTTGTGGGTTTGGAGTACAAACTGACCCTGATGCTTCTCAGAATTATTGATTTGACTGAAAATAAGAAGGTTACAGCTTTATTTTTAAGTACAGCATATCAAGCAGCTTGAGAGTTCCCTTTTATAAGATGGTGGACAAAATTGAACAAATAAAGAAAGAGTCTAGCGTCCCAAGCCTAAGCGTCTAGTTTTATAATTAAATAGGATATTTTGCTCCATTTGTTCAGCAACAAACTGGAGGAAAGCCTGTGAGATATGACTGCAAATGTCAGACCCCAAACCCCCCAAAAATGTATTAAGGCAGAAAGAAAAGTTGGACGTGGGTCTATAAAGGCGCAAATAAAGTGAGTGATGTGAGGAACAGTTGTATATTAATCTAAAAGTGGCTCAATCATTGGTGGTGAAAATCCCATCTTGAGTTAATACTTGATACAGCAGAGCAATCAGAACATGCTTTTGGAGTGTGTGCCTGTGTGTTGGTGGCTGAAGATTGAAGCATGAACTGAAAAGCACTCTTTGAAGATCAGTTGTTCCAATCTTCTGCAAAAGCCAAACAATTAAAACACCATGCAGGATGAAAAAATACACACTCTTTGAAATGATAATGATAAGCAATTTTGCTTATGGACAACAGACCATAAGATAATCAAAATGAGGAACATTTTATAGCTCTGTATCATGCTGTTTCATATAGGCCCATAAAGACATAATTTGCATTTAGATTATGTTAAATCCAAGTGGTTTCATCCAATTATGGTCTGCCGTCAGCGGCAGGTGTTATAAGGACACAGTGGCCCAGACATCATTTAATTATTATTATTTTTTTCTAAAATATGTGTTTTCACAATGTTTTTGTGGGAGCTGTGCAGCTGAATTTTCCAAAAAGGAAAAAAAACGGTAGATTAATGATTAATTCATTTATTTTGTTGATGGTTTTATTCAATCATGTTGTTTTCTTCTCACAGTAGAATTTGACATTTTGACATCCGTAATTATTGATAAAATGCTACAAGAGATAAACTCTAAAGTGTTTAGCCAACTGGGCAGTTTCTGGCATAAAATAACAGTAATGTTGCTTTATTGTCTTAATGGTCATTGCTCAACGCATTGTGTCAACAATTCCAAGCCCTTTGAAGGACACATGGTGGAGGCATATAAAACGAACTGATTGACAATCAAATGCATGGATCTGCAAGTGCCAAACCAGATGCGCATGTCACTGCGCGAGGACTCTATAAAGTCAAAAGCACGGACAACGTTGGTTTGTGACCGATCCGTGCGCTCCGTGCGTCATGTCTCTTAACGCGCCTGCAGCGCTGAGCGCAGAAGATCAGCGACTTCTCTTTTTGAACTTGACCCTGGAATCCATTGCCACGCAAAACGGATACAACATCTGGCTCCCGGGTATCAGCATCGCGGCGGTGTACGGGCTCATTATAGCTGTGGGTCTTGTAGGAAACGTAACTTTGATGAAAACGTGTCTGCTGGTGAAGTCAATGCGCACGGTGCCAAACCTGTTCCTGTCCAGTCTCGCGCTGGGTGATCTGCTCCTCTTGGTCACATGTGCCCCGGTAGACGCCAGTCGATACTTGGTGGATGAATGGCTGTTCGGGCGCGTGGGTTGTAAACTCATCCCGTTCATCCAGCTCACGTCAGTGGGGGTGTCTGTGTTCACCCTCACCGCGCTGTCAGCGGACCGGTAAGAATAGGAAAAGAATAACCTTACATTGGTTAAGTTTAAAATAAATACAAATACATTTAGATGACATTCACTTAATTCCTTACTAATTACTCGTATGCATATAATTTTAATATTTTCAAGTAGGCTATGTGTGCATGTGTGTTGGATTTTGTTGGCTATAATTTTTTATTACAAAAACGGAATTTTCTCAAGTATTAGATACATTCCTGACTTGATGAATGAAAAAGATATGACTTACTATGTCTTTGTCTGTGCATTTTACCAAGGTTATAATCAGCTCATATGAATATTCAAGGAAGTCTTTAAATATAAACCAGGCACAAACAAAAATTATTTGGAAAATTATCAAGCTCCAGATGTGCCCAAACAATTGGGACAGGGCGTAGCCAAAAGCAAATCTTATAAATATTAACCACTAGATTTTGAGGAGCAATGTCTTACTGACTTGAGTGATGGGGACAATCCAAGAAAGCCACTGATGAAAATATTGTTTGAAAAATAATACCATATTGTATTGTGCATTATTAATTATATGAAACGAGCCCTCACTTCTCACACTTTTCTATACAGAAATTGTGCATGGTCTATTTCAAGAAATGTTTCTTATTCTGCTAAAAGTTTACTTCTGAGAAATTAATATATTTACACGTGATCTCAAAATGTCTATGGAAGTGGAAGTATTTGCAAAGTTTTTTGTATGTTTCAATTGATGTTTTGGATGGAAGTTTTCACCAATCACTTAAATTTGATGGGAACAGCTATTTGCAAAGACTGGGGTTCTAGTCCTTGATGAAATTATTTACTATCGGGTACATTATGAGCACTTCCGAGTGACTGATTGGCTGATGTCTAAGGTATAACATGACAATACATAAATATATACAAACTGTCATCAACCCTGGTCAAAACATATCACCCTCTACCTAACCTTTGTGTCTTTTCCTTCAGATACAAAGCCATCGTGAAGCCCTTGGACCTCCAGGCCTCCACTGTCAGCATCTGTCTGCGAGCTGCTGTCATCTGGCTCCTGTCTTTCAGCCTGGCCGTCCCAGAGGCTGTCTTTTCTGACCTGCACACATACACCACCAGTCACACCAACGAGACCTTTGTGACCTGTGGACCGTACCCCCAGGCTGGAGACCTGCACCCCAAAATCCACTCCACAGCCTCCTTCATAATCTTCTATGTGGGGCCACTGCTCATCATATCCGTTTACTATGTCTTCATTGCACGTAGCCTGATCAGGAGCTCAAAGGACCTCCCTGAAGAAGGACACCTGCATCTCAAGAAACAGGTTTTAGTCTTGCAACATAAAAATCAAATAGATAGTCCAATTTGAGAAACTTTTAATGTGAAAACCTGAAGTGTCTCCAAATTTCTCTAAGTGAACGTTGTCTGTAATTGTCAACTCTGTAATTAAGATCTAGAAGACGTGTCCAAAGAGTCGATGAAAATATATGTTGTTAGTCCCAAGATTCTGGTTTGGGTTTTACCAAAAGTTAGTCATTAATAGTGTTAAAGTTAACATTATTTCAAAATATAATGTCTGAAATATATGAGATGTCAAAAGATATTTGCCATGAAATTGAAAAAAGCTCTAGCCACTTCATAAGCAGACACACTGGCGATCTTATGTTCTTGTAAAACCAATCTTATGTTCCTGTTTGAATAGTGGTTGAGTGATTGGAGTGTGTTAGGAGCGGTATCCACTTCTCACTGAACAAATGTGTTTGCAGATGAAGTCGAGGAAGCGCCTGGCCAAGACCGTGCTGGTTTTTGTGGCCCTGTTTGCCGTGTGCTGGCTGCCCAGTCACATCCTCTACCTGTACCGCTCCTACCACTATGATCAGGTGGACACTTCCCTGGGCCATTTCATCGCCAGTGTGTCTGCTCGCATCT
Organism: Chaenogobius annularis; assembly: GCA_015082035.1. Lineage (NCBI taxonomy): Eukaryota > Metazoa > Chordata > Actinopteri > Gobiiformes > Gobiidae > Chaenogobius > Chaenogobius annularis. The sequence continues at coordinate 623,125 of BJKM01000325.1, forward strand.
TAGCCTTCACCAACTCCTGTGTGAACCCATTTGCCTTGTACCTGATGAGCAAGAGCTTCAGCAAAAACTTCAACAGGCAGCTCCTGTGTTGTCGCGTTGAGCAGCGTCAACGCAGCCAGAGCAGCAGGAGCACCAACATAACTTCTGTCTGATTCTTACAGCAAATACTTACATCTGAGGCAAAGAGAAGACAAATTAAGGAATATTTTATAGTTGTACACTGATGTGTGTTTGCCAGCTTTCCTCCACTTTCACCACGTGTTGAAATGTGTAAAATTATGCTTAATTATATGATGTGTAGGTCATATTTTAGATCGTGTACGCTGTTATGTAAACATTTTGATGTCGCAAAATGTAAAAATCAAAATAATTGTGCTTTAATTGTCTTGTACTATTGAGTGGTTTGTGCAGAATGTTCTAAAATGTCAATTTTGACTAATAAACATAGAGGATATAAATGTGTGGCTGAAATGAAAAGAAGGGCAGGTTTGTGGAGATAAAACCAATATAATATGTTGCTGACCTTTTCCCATTCAACATACCTGACTAGAGATCAAAGCTGCATTATATGAGTCTGTGACCCACAGATAGATGTGAACAAAATGCCAAGGTCCTCCTTTCCTTGTGCACTCTGAAGTGAGCTCTAGCAGAGGGGTGAAGAAGACGTTTGTGAAACATGCAGGACATTTTAGTGCCTTTCACTGTGTTTAACAGCTTAAACTTGTAAGAGTGCTTTTACATCATGACTACAGCTTGAGGAAAGAGTCAAGTTAGAGCTGTCTAAACTTCGGTCTGACTCTCACGCGTGGTGACCTTTTATGCTGGCATTTGAATAAATGTCTATTGTGACCAAACCAGATAAAGCTCTACATCAGTTTCTCAGAGTTCATCTCTCTTTCTTCAAAAAGTTTCTTCTGAGCGATGCAAAGTTAATTTCCACCTACGTATCTGTATTCACTCAAGAATAAAATACAACTACCATAAATTGGTCTTAATTTAATGCTATATCAAATTCCAAGACAATTTTTGTAAGTTTTTGGTAACAGAATTGTTTTTACATACAAATTGAAAAACTAACACAAAGATAATAACACAATTGAATGGAAAATAAAGTCTTATCAATGTGGAGAATAATAAATTTTTTCAGAGGTGTCAGTGATAAAGAAGGAAAGCCTTGATGCTGTGAGGTAGAAACAGACTGGACGCTGCATGTAGTCGACTTCTCCCCAGACTGCGGCGCACTGATAAGCGGCAGAGCTGAGACAGGGAGCAGGGGCCTTCACAGCAAACAAAAAAACAGATATAACATTTGCACTTCACACAAGGGGGGGAAATGTGAGCCTAAACACCTTTTCAATACCTTTAGTCAGCAGTTTTCTTCTCACTGAACTGTTGGCCTCTGCAATGTCAAGAGGAGTCTTCCCATCTGCATTCCTCCAGCTCCCATCAGCCCCATAGTCCAGAAGCAGGTCAACAATGTCCGTCTCTGCTCCTCGCACTGCCGCGTGTAAAGGACTGTCCTGCCCACAGCCTAGTCGAACATCAGCCCCTAAAAAAACATATTGCAACCATCAGCAATAATCTTGTGGCATTGGGATGGATTAAAACACCATCAGATTTGTTTAGGGCGACCATCCATAACATTTTCATAGTTTAAAGTTTAGGCCAAGGGTTGAAACTTCTGCTACAAAAGGGGTCAGTATAAACCCACATAATTACTTAATTGGTCCATTTAATCTGGTTTGCTTTGGCTGACTGACAGTAACATCTCATTAGTGGTTATTGTACTACAAAGTACCAATACGGTTACTCTGTAAAATATACTTCTAGACATCATACTAACATTTCTGGGAATATTGAGGATGTTTGCAATACAAAGCCTTGTCAGTCACAGACATACAGTCGTGTAATCCCTGTAAAAACTCACCTAAGAGCAACAGAGTCCTGACGCTGGCTGTGGCCCGGTTCAGACAGGCAAAATATAGAGGAGTCCCCAACACTGGCAGCTCTAAATCAATATGAGCATCGTAGGACAACAACAGCTCCAGACACTCCTTATGACCTGAGATAGAAAGAGCAAAACACGAAACAACTGCTTAGAAATGAACGAGATCCAGTCCATAAAATGTAACCCTGTATTTGGTAAAGCACTGTTGATTACATAACCATGAAGGAAAAGCAATCTGCCATGCTATTTGATGTTCTAACCTTGCTTAGCAGCTTCATGTATAGGTGATGCCGGCTGGTATGTGTGGTGCATGAAGGCTTCACACTGAAGGATTAATCTGACACATGCAGCATTACCACTACTGCAGGCATTGAAGAGGGGAGTGGCACCATCTGTTGAAACTACATTTACCTGAGAATCAAAACGTTATGTTTAAATACCATTTAAATACACTTGTCTTATTTTAATTTAGAAAAACTATTTTGTACATTTGCTCCATTGTCCAGAAGAAACTTGGCACAAGCATAATGTCCACTGAGGCATGCCTCATGGAGAGGAGAGACTCTGTCCATTGTGAGTGTATCTACATGGAAACCCTGCTGAGAACAACGGTGAGAACAATGGTGTGAGAGCCCTGTTTTGTCTCTACATAAAAACAAAAGCATCACCATTACCTGAGCAATGAGGTCCCTGAGATGAAGCAGTCTGCCTTGATATGCAGCCTCATGCAAGGGAGTTCTGTCTGCCCACGAGTCTGAGGAGTAGAGCAAAGATGTGGCATATTTAACACAAATAAAGAAAGAAAGAAAATTCTATAAACTATAAAACGCTCTTGATTTAACATTGTGCTCGCTGAGATTGTAACAGATTCTTTGGATAATTGTACATTTTAGTAGACGTTTGAAGATGTACATTTAATAGTATCATTTTAACCACGTATTTGTACTCAATTGTATTACCAGTCCAAGTCGACCCACTGCTTGGCCGTCTCACCTCTGTCTCTGCTTCTTTCTAAACCCACACACATAAATCAGCTTTAAACTCTTTAATTAATAAAGTTTCATATAAAAGACTGATCTAAATTGCGTCTAAGTTACTTGTAACTAGTTAAAGTAACTAGTACGTTGAGTAGTATTAAGCATGTGTTCTTTTAATTAAGAACAATTTAGGCAACAGTACTTTTAAATACATACAGATTAAAAATCTCTCTGTTTACCTTTCAAAATTAAGATAAAACATAAATAAAAATAAACCCGGATCTTACCGTTAGGAAAAACATTTCCTCTTTCTTGAGCACCATGAAAATAGAAACATGTTTATATTACAGGGTCACCATAATAAACTGACAACATAAAAAACATACCCGCCATGAGTGCATTGCATGCCATCCCTCTGTAGATGTGCGGAGGCCAGGGCTGTGAGAACAAGGACTGCACTGTCTGAACAACGGACATGGTGAAGATACTGTAAACTCCTCCACACAACTCTGCTGGACTTAAGGAGGGAACTCAGAAACACAGGCAGGATTCCTCTTGGTTTTATCTGACCAAAACCTCCCCCACACTGACACCACCCACTAACCCTCAGTCCAGCAAGTGAATTTAGGCAATGTGCATGACAATAGCGGCAGAGATGGGCCCGAATACTTTCATTTACAACACTTCACAAGCAAATAAATCTCCTGTTCTCTACTCAATGGCTCACTCAGTGTGAATACCTTGTTTACTGGCAATATCTATATATTTCAAAAGACAGTTAAACAAAAAGTAAAACAAACAATTAAATTAAGTGTTAGACCTTGAGTCTCCAAGCAGTAAATCCGTATCGCTGCCTGTTTTAATAATACTGCCTGTTTTGACTGGCAATCTACATTCCTGAGAGCTGTGCCCAAACCAGTCCCACAGCAGGAAATGCCTTTAGGACAAACTGACAAGTACAGGTAGATCACCCTTATACGTTTGATAATAAAATGTATTTATTACAATGTCATAAAAGCAACCACACCAATGAACAATAACAAAATAAAAACACCACCACCACTACATTAACATAAAATATTGTTTATATATGGCTCCAAAAGAAAAATGGTACCGAATTTGTGTGCGTTACTTCCAGTGCAATGCTGTGCTTCTATCCAAAAGATAATAACAACAATCATAGTTTGCAGTAAAATACACCCTCTTGCAAAATATAAAGACATTTTTACTACTAAACAGGATGTTTACAACAAAGCAAAGGAGAGGTTATAGGTTCTATAAATAGTTTTGTCCGTCAGCAATGTACATGTTATGGGAGTATGACGTATAAAAAGTGCAATTTAATGCAAGATCACAGGCGTACTATAATTTCACTGTGCACCTGAGTTTCTAATTTCATCAGTAATGTAAACAATATTATGTATTCAGAGACTCATCCTGCTCTCTGCTTAATTCCATTTTACTACCCTTTTCATCTTTTTGTTCCCTTTTCCATAATCCCAAAGGACCAGTGGCATCGACAGCAACATCCATAACTCGATCTGGCAACAACCACTGCAGGAGGAGCAGAAACAGAAAGTCTAATACTGCTACAAATGCAAAGATGGTCCCTGCCACTGGGCCACAGTGAGTGCTCAGCCGGTGTATCCGTCTGTCCAGGGGAAGCACCTCCTCGTCTGCCACTCTGTCATACACCTGAAAATGACATACCCAAAAAAAGTTTTTACTTTTTGTATATTTTGCAGAAACAGAGAATATTAATGAACGTACATGAGACACATGCATGTAGACGAATTGGAGTGCAAGGCAATGACTAATATGTAGTTTAACCCAGTGTTCATTTCGTCAACCAATATACTGTGTCATAGTTTTTGTCATATTTTGACTAAAAGTAAAAAGTATCCTAATGACTAAACTATGACAAAACATAAATATTTGCGTAGACTAAAATGAAAGATATTTCCATAAAATAGTCAAAACCAAACAAAAAGTGAATGAAAGGAGTTGACTGGAGAATAATAAAAAAATTATTTATGTTAATTAAATACAGCATACATTTATAAATCCCACCTTTTCAGTTCTCTCTGCGACATTCCTCCAGGTGTAGAGGTTACGGACACGTGCGTGAATAGAAGCTGGTGAAGGCAAAGTTCCAGTGCGCTGCTGTGCTATGACAGACTCCAGACCAGCACACAGTGACCGCACAGTGGGCTCACACAAGGTAATAAGGTCCTCAGGCAACACCTCAGGAATGCCTCCAACACGAGTGCTCACCACCTTAAGACATGTGTAAAAAGTAAAGAAGATGTAATGAATGTAATAAAACATGTCACAATGAGTATGGCACAAAGACAGTATCATCATTTACCGAGTCAAACAAGCAATGGATACAACATGAAACGGATTACTGAATTTTTTGGAATTCCCTTTTAAAGGTCATAAGATATATACAATTAAAGAGTACACTTCGGCACATTGGCATCATCTATTTGTTTTTAATTTAATTCATTTATATTCATATAGTAAATACTTAAGTTAACATAAAATAAAATTACATAAAAGAGAAGCGAGACGGAAAACCAAATGGGCTCATCCCTAAGGCCACACCGCCAAAATGAATCATAACCGAGACAGCTCAGCAGCGGCTCCCAAAGTTGGCACTTCAGAGGGGCCCCAAAAGTTGTCTATATAATATATATTAAAGAAAATTGAGCTTGAAATCAACCTCTATAGAACTGTGTTTAAATGTACTGCTTTAAACGGGGAAAAATACCTATATAGTCAGTATTACTTGTATTTTATATGGACATCTTATGTGAAAAACATAACGTATTATTTTATATATGAAGTATGAATTAAGATTTGGGGGCCACGGTGTTACAGACTTTGGGAATGGCTGGATGAATATATTTGTAAGAAGTGACTGTCTAATTTGTTGCATCTGTGAGTATATGTTTGACTAATAACTCACCTGCAGTCCACAGCTGGCTCCTTCCACAATGGCCATACAGAAGGCTTCAGTTAGAGATGTGTTCAGGAAGATGTGGCCCTGCACCAGAACCCCTCGCACATCTTTATGCTCCAGGGCCCCCAACAGACGCACCCTGCAGTTCACATTTAAATTAAACACAGTTACCCAACATAACGTATTCAATATGCACTAATATGATTTCAGTATCAATGTACAATGCACCTGTCATGCAGTTGGTATTTCTCTCTTACTTCTTCCAGAATAATTCGTTTTGGTCCTTCACCTCCAATTAAGAAGTGTAAATCAGGATATTTAAGGCAAAGCTCAGGGATTATTCCACCGAGAAGATCAATACCTACGAGGAGGGGAAAATAAATAGGTTGTGCCAAAATGTAATTTTCCGAGATGCGTGCAGTTTCAAATTCAGAAAATCACTTATTTTTGCAATTTTTATAGCTCTCACCTTTGCGATAAACAAGTCGACTTATTACAACAATAGTAATCTTGTCATCTGGGCGCTGAGAGGGGTCAGGGGTAAAGTCTGTAGGGTCCACAGCATTGGGAATAACAGAGACGATTTCTGGGTTGAGAGCAGCACGCAGGACTGTGTTTTCCTTACTGGTATATGAGACACACACGATATGGTTGGTATCACAGAGCGAAATGGTCAGAAGTTTGTTGGTCAGGACAGAACTGACATCGGCAAAACCAAAGAGTGAGTGGTCAGTGAACACCTGCAATTACATTGAGATTATTTCATGGAGCACCACTGCAATAAATTCTTTATATTCACAGTGCACATACAGTGTTCAGGCCCATGGTCTTAGCGTGGAAAAGTGCGTCATGTGCCATGGAAGAGAAGGAGCTGTGCGAGTGCACAATGGTGATGCGCTCCCGGACAAACACACATCGCAGCAGGGGCAGGCTGTGGAAGCAGGTGGTGGCTGTGGACTGGTTGTACATGACCTGCAGTGGGAGGTAGTACACCTTCAGACCATTTGTCAGGTGCCTTATGCCCTTCCTCCTGCCATAGGCATGGGTGGCTATTACCACCTTGTGCCCCATCGCAATTAGACACTGGGACAGCTCGTAAATGTGACTTTCCACTCCTCCCATATTTGGATAGAAAAAGTCTGACACCATACAGATGCAGTGCTTCTTTCTGAAGATCTCTGCCGTGGAGGTGTGACGTTTCTCAGAAGAAAGGGCTTTTAAACCTGCTCCTTTTCTTCGCTGACGCATGATGTCCTCTGCCCAGGTCTGTACTCTAGAGCAACTGGCCAAGAAAAAGGGTCAGAACAAGCATACTATTATTATAGGTTTATTATACGTTTATATCTCCCAAGTTAACCATTAATTATAAACGTTGTTCACAAAGGCTAGCCATGGGTTTCAGAATGATGAAAAATTAAGACCGTTGCCATAGCAATTAATAAAAAACAAACAAAAAAAACCTCATATCTTTTGAATGTGCAAAGTCCTCAAAATGTTGCTTGTAAAGGAAGCTGAAACCCAAGAATAAGCATGAACCAACCTAACCTCTATTATTGGTCGTCTGCAAAAGTTATCTATAGGTCATTGTTAGTGGGAAAACTTACCGCGAACATCATTTCATAAGAAGTCTTTAAAATACAAAACGTCTTTAAATATAGGGGCTTTATTCCTAGGCATTCTGATTATGTCCGATACTTCCTGGTCTGCTTCTTCCTTCAATCCGGTTCGACACTTCTATGACTGGATTTGGTTGTTACGCCACCTACAGGATCAAATTATGTATGGCAACTTTATACATTCTTATTTAAAAACTCACTTATTTTTTCAATATTGACTCCTAACTTTCACCAATTAATCAAGGTTATTTTGGTTATGGCTTGTAAAAGAGATTGCAATTGCATTTATTTAGCCAGTTTAGCCAGTATTTTATATGTACTATTTATGTATGTATACATATATCAACTTTTGTGTATTTATCTATTCATATTGACAGGAACATTACAGGATATATATAGCCTATATTAGACCAGACGGCTACATGCTGATTTTCACCTGAAGTCCCTCGACAGACGCAGCCACAGCAGATTAACAGTGCGCAGGCAATTTAAATAACCCGTAACATTTACAATACAAACAAACAAACAAACAAACAAACAAACAACCAATCATCAGTAGAGGGTACAACTCGTCAGCAATGTAGGCCCTAAATATTTACAATCTACGTTATTCCCACACTACTACTTGTTCCAAACGTATATTTGAAAATATTTAATGTAGTTAGCCTATTAAGATATTGTTTTCATTATAATGTATAGGTTCCCATTTAATTAACGTTCGTAACATTTTCAAAAGGCCTGCACCCATGGAATATGTGACTGTAGGAAGAATGCAAGTAAAACACACCCTTGCGTTTTCTGTCTAACCAGAGAGTCATAATCCACATATGCCTAATTATACGTCAGAAAAGACAAACGGATGCATCTGTTTAGTGGGAGGCTCATGAAAGCGCACACACGCGCATCTACGCACGCACACACGCACATGTATGTTTGTGGAGCTGCCCCACCACAACTTTCTCCTACGTTGTGGCGCATGAACTTCCATGTGAAGTAGAAGCTATCAGTATTTTTAACTGGGTGTGGCTTAGTGGATAGCACATGTGCCTGCAATGTGGGGCGGGCCGCAGCGTCGTGAGTTTGAATCTGGATAATTTGCTGTAAGTCATTCCCAAGTTCCATTTCACACTTTACTGTCCTAGCAAATAAAGCATACGGGACAAAAAAATCCTTTAGAAAATGCTTAGGGTGACATACTATGCTTTCACTATGAATGTTGTGATTTGAATGCGAATTTCCACTTTTCACACTCAGACAATGGCAGTTCTGTTATAGAGGTCTATTTCAATATTTTATAGCCTACATTACAGTATGCGTCTTCCACGAGCTTTCAAGTCGTCTTTTCTTGTCAAATCAGAGCCCGGGGCTGGTTTATGAAGGTTATTTTGTGTTTTTATTACCAAAGCTTTTATTTCATACTGAATTTATGTGATTATCTTCATACTGATTGTCATACTTAATCATTCATCAAAAATATTGAAGCCTTGGCTTGAAATAGTAACAAATAATTGTGTTGTGGTTAAAAAATATTAACAATTAGGTTGTTGTCACAATGTGTGGCTGTTGTTTTGGGCAATTTACACCAAACCAAACCTATTGGAAGAAAGAATAATAATAATAATAATAAAAATAATAATAATAAAGATTGTGAATTGGGGACAGCAATTGTTTTCCCCCAGTATTGGAGACGCTTGTAATCTACGGCTTTGATTACTCGTCATACAGTAAAACGATTGATATTTCTGTTTTGTATGAAGTAATTCCACCGTAAGAGGCTAATTGGATGAAACTTTTGGATTGTTCGAGAAGGGGGAAGTTTGGAGCCATCCAAACTTCATCCAAAAGTTTGGATGGCTCCAAACTTCCCCCTTCTCGAACAATCCGAACTCCTTTTTCATATCAACAAACGTGACCTCCTCACAGCAATATATCGATCGTCTTTCAATACGATCATATCCCTACACCAGGTGGACACACACATAGACACATGGTCTTTATCTGACCGCTCCTAAAACGTTTGGGTTTTTGTTGACTTCTACATTCATTTCTTGGCAGTGATGGAGGACCTTAGGTCAACCTATGTGTCATGGATCCCCAAGTGCGATGTAAATATCCAAGAACCTTTATTCCCAAAACCTACATCGTACACCACAATAAAATAATTCTTGAAATAATGTAAACTCGCACAAAACTGAGGCTGCCGGTGTCGGTATCATGTGTTATGTATTGGCAATCTGCTCTCTCCGCCCCCACAGTCCAACTCATCCTCACACCGTCATCATCAGGAGCTAACGGGGAGGGATCAGTGAGGCTCGTGACGAGGTTTTCTCCCAGTGTCGACGCTTTGCCTTTGTAATTTGCATTTTTACACTAGCACAGACCTATAAACACATTGGGCAGATTGTTGTGGACACTAAGAGAGCGGAATGGAGGAGCACACGGCGTACCTGGTGTTACTGCTGGCGACCTTGACGCTTTCAACTGAGGTGAGTCTACCAGAGAAATCTCAGACAAAAACTGTCATCACAAGCCTTATTTAATGACACATTGCATTGGAGACATACATTACACCAGATAAACTAATGTTAACGATAGCTGGCTACAAAAGACACCGCTATCTAGCATTAGTTGTAACAAATCTGGTAACAGTTATTACAGACATAATTTTATTAGGACGTAAGGTATTTGTCAGACTGTAAAACTATAGACATCTTCCTCATGTTAATATCAAACATGTTCCACATTTATAACAGTAGGCTACGTTTTGGAAAATATAATACTTTTTATAAGCAAAATATGGGCACAATGATAAAATCCGTTGCGTCAGCAACGCTTACTTGGCCTAACGTTACCGTTAGATGTTAGCGATTGACAGTTTGTCATTTCCCACTTTGTTGGCCCTTATGTAAGTGGGCCTATTTGATGTGCTTTGCTGGTGTATGTAAAGCTAGTGATGCACGTATCTCACAGTTACATGGTGATATGACAGAGCTAACACGATGATGGCTAAACGTTTAGCCTGTTAGCTCAGGATATATACATTGGCATGGCAACGGATCAGCGAGTACAGCGTCACATTATGGCCCATTTGAAGGTATCGCGTCACCGTTAACCGGGAAAATAAACGTTTCCTTATGTATAGAGATGTTGAACCCGTTTTATGTCAGTGTTAAGAGTGCGCTGTCTGTCGCCCGTGCGAGTGTGTCCAGCGCCGCACTTGTTGGGCGGCGTTAGGAAAGCTGCTGAGGAGAAGGGAAAACAGTGCAGACAGATCAGGCAAGATGGCGCTTGTGGTCTGTGGCAGCGCAGGACTAAGGAGAAAATAAAGCATAAGCTGAGAGCACTTCTAAGAAAGCTATTGTTTGCGCTATAGTCTGAGGTTAAACCAAACATCTATTTAATCGTGATAATTTCAAACTGACGGGCGTCTCAGAGCATGTGGCGTTCAGAATGAAATAGTTGCCTTATCCTGCCTCTCAGCCACACAAAAAAGAAAGGAAAAAACTGTAACAGATCTGTAACTGGATTTTTAACGCATTTCTAAATGTGACATAAGAAGGTATTCTGCACAAATGACAGAAGACTCCACACTACTGCATGCGGTTAGAGTCCAATTACAAATACATGCATCTGCCCCTGTTTTACAGACATTTTCCTAGTCTGAAACAAAACTATTTATTTCATTGTGGTTGTTTTATTGTACTAAAAACGTTGCAATATTTGCATCCTTTCTGTGAGCAGGCTTCTCTCTCCACAGACACAGCTCGGTTGGTGGGATAGCCACATGCTTGTCTCCATTGAGATGTTATTGCTTTGCCTGGAACGTTCCTCAGTATGGCATTATCTATCTTAATGGAGAATGTTCCTAAGTTTAGCTTTAACTTTATATCCCTATGAAAACTAGTTTCTGTTATCCCTCATTGAGTAGTAGTCAATGGCCTGCCCGCCACCAGAAATCTGTGCTGCTTTAAGTTAAGTTAAATTGAATTGAATAAACATCTGATCACCCGCTATAGGCACATTTTGACTTGCCCTGGTTCCTCAGTCTGGTTGAGCCTCATTCCCTTGTTTTCATGGGATTGCTATTCAGCAGATTGGTAAGGACAAGGTCTGAAAGTGTTTCCACTGTCTGAAGTCAACCGTAATGGACAAACTATGTTGAGTCAATTATTGTAGTATCCTAATAATTTAATATTTATGGCTGGCTGTATTGTACCCTAAGCCTAGCTGAAGGTTCTTAGATATTTTGCAGTAAACAAACATGAATGTGCTTCTCTTTGTCTAGGTCCCTGTTGATGACTCGGTGGGTTTGCTCACTGAGCCTCAGGTGGCTATGTTTTGTGGGAAGCTCAACATGCACATCAATGTCCAGAGTGGCAAATGGGAGCATGACCCTTCAGGCACTAAGAGCTGCATCGGTACAAAGGAGGGCATCCTGCAGTACTGTCAAGAGGTACAAAAGAGTGTTTGAGAAATGTGTGGTAATTAGAAAAACAAAATAGACTTAACTTAGTTTTCACTTTTTGCTGCAATGCTTAATTTACCGTACACAGTAGAGTTTGTATGTCACTTTTTTATTTGGGGTTTTCAGAGTCTAGAATGCCAGCCAGAAATAACGGGAATAACCTAAAGATTAATTCACAAATGTTGAACCTGATTATATCTATTAGTCCGCTAGACTCTAGAACTCACTACATTACAAGAAAAATCTGCATTTTAACAAATTAACTAACTGTATAGATTGTTGTGACGCCATCTGAAACCCAGCAATTTGACTATGGGAGCATGACATTTTTCTGAGTTTCAAACCTAAACATGGTCCAAAAAACCCCAAAACATTAATTTTCTAGGTATATCCGGAGCTGCAAATTACAAATGTGGTGGAGGCCAACCAGCCTGTCAGCATTCAGAACTGGTGCAAGAAAGGCCGCAAACAGTGCCGCAGTCACAGCCACATTGTGGTGCCATACCGCTGCCTGGGTAAGCTTTTTTAAATGCCTGATTCTAGTTTAGAGTGCAATACAATGTATAAACTAGCGGTAGAAAGGTGAAAAATAGCTAAGCGTGAATTCAGCCTGGAAGACCTAACTCCATCCCATCTACGTCTACTGCTTCACCTGAGCTCACCTGCTCTCCAGCCTCCATCAACGCACCTGACTTACTCCCCCCTCTGGCCTTTTTAAACCCTCATGCAGTTGGCTTGCCCAATTTCAGTCTGTGTTACGCCCCCCACCTCCCCATCTCCTCATTAGCATCCCATACAATTACACTCATCGTCCCCTCTCCCCTCCTCGGCGTCATCTCTTACCACCATCAGTCTCCAGGCCCTGGGGGGGGGAGACATCTCCTCATATACATCTAAACTGTCACGCCCATAATCGCAATGTCTTCTGCCGGGGTCTGAGCGCCAAATAACCTGTTTGATAAAGTTTTGTAAATGCTTCTCCCCAGAGTGAATATACTGAAGAGCCTGAAACGTGTTTATATGTTTCAGTTGGGGAGTTTGTAAGCGATGCCCTGCTTGTTCCTGACAAGTGCAAGTTCCTTCATCAGGAGCGTATGGATCAGTGTGAGAGCCACCTGCACTGGCACACTGTGGCCAAAGAGGTGAAGAGGGACAATACACAACTGTCTTTTTTGTTTAGGGTTATTTATCAGTGGCATAAAGTGGTCTTCAAATCATATTTTGTAGTTGCAAAATGTATATTGCTCTTCAAAATTAATTATGGAGATATTATACTTAATAACGCAGTCACTGTACACAAAAATATGATCTATTTGTTTTAAATCTAGTCTTGTGGAGACCGCTCCATGTACCTCAATGACTTTGGGATGCTGTTGCCATGTGGTATTGATCGTTTCCGTGGAGTGGAATTTGTGTGTTGCCCGGCAGAGGCGGACCCTCAGCCTGGCAACACTGAGGCCGAAGGGGAAGAGTCAGACGTCTGGTGGGAAGGACCTGAGCCAGAGTACTCTGATAACGCGTATGATAAGTTGCTGGCATTGATTTTGTTGTATAACTTGAAGACAGTTGTTGATTATTGTGAACCTTGTCTGCAGTGAGACTCGTTCCACTGATGCTGAGCCTGCTGCTGCTGAGGATGATGAAGATGAGGATGAAGAGGCTTACGACAGAGATGCTAATGGTGATATTATCGATGAAGAGGAAAACATAGAGGAGGAGGAGGAGGTCACTGACTATCGTTACAGCGATGGGCCCAATATTAACATCGCCATGACAACCACAACCACCACCACCACTGAATCAGTCGAGGAAGTTGTTAGAGGTAAGACTGAAGACTATTGCTAATTGTTGCTTGTTTTTATATCTTAATAAACAAATCATTGTTTGGTTTTCCTTTATTTTAATGTTACACATTTTGCTGCGTGTGTGTACACATCACAGCTGTTTGTTGGTCACGAGCTGACTCAGGCCCATGTGACGACATGCTGGACCGCTGGTACTTCGAGCCTGAGAAGGGCCAGTGTGCTCCTTTCTTGTTTGGGGGATGTGGGGGCAACAGGAATAACTTTGGCTCTGAGGAGTACTGCCTTGCAGTCTGCAGTAGTTCGTGTAAGTCAAGGACCTGGAGTTGTCATATCCAGTATCAATTACAGCATTATTGTTAAGCTGCTCAAACGTTCCCTCTCTTTCACTCTGCTTCTTCCACTTCTAACGTCTAACCCTCAAAGAGTTTTTCTGGCAATGGCATTTGTATTTCATATTTTGGAACTTAGAATAATAAATAATAAATAATGCCAATGGTTGGAAAACACACTGAAAATGCAAAGTCCCCATTTCCAAGAAAATAGAACTCCCTTTGTTGATAGCAATAGGCAGGAACCATGAATAAGTGTATTTTAGCAATGGAATGTTTCTAAATCCACGTGTTGTAGGGAACATGTATGGTGAACTGTGCAGGGAACTCCTGGGTTTTCAATTATATGACAATCTGGGGAAAATTGGGAAAAGAAAGAAGACTTCATTAATAAGCAAGAGAGAAGCGAAATAAAACTTCAGGTGTGTTTTTAAGAGCCTTAAAGGGAACTTCTAACTATAAAAAAAATAATACACCTCATCATTAGCTTACTCTGAGTTGTATTACGAATGATTGATTGATTAATTCATGTTTGAGAGTAATTCTTTATTGTTTTGCATTTAAGACTCGAGTGCCCTGAAAATGCTGTTTGCAGCTATCCCCTGTTCCTGCCCACAACTCTGTACTTACTTACTTACTAGGCTTAGCAAGAGGTGGACTGAAAAAATAAATAAATAAATAAATAAATAAATAAATAAATAAATATATATATATATATATATATATATATATATATATATATAATATATATATATACACACACATATACACACATACACACACACACACACACACACACACACACACGGTATATATTCAATGTTGTTTTACAAATATGTAAAAAATAAATGCTGCAAAAAGACCAGGCCACAACTGTATGTTTCTGCATGAATTTCATTGACCATTAATTTAATTTTCTGCATGACTTCTATAGTGTTCTGCAGTTCTGATCTGTTTACAAACTTGTATCAACTGACCTAAAGCTCATGAGTGAGAAAATAGTATGGCCTTGTTAAAAGCCTGCCTGCACACAGTTGGGCCCCACCTTCTTGGTTGCTGCACCTGCCCAAATCTTGACTCTGCACATTTTATCTTATCTCCAGGCACCCACACTAAACAAAGATGGACATGTGGACATCTCTGGGAACTAATGACATGTTGTCTTTTTCTAACCTGTGTTTTATGTTGATAAACTAGAATTGTTTGTCTTTTTAGCAGGGATGTCCTGTTTTTTTCTCTGTTTACTTTATTGATTAACTTACACTCTTTAAAAAAAAATCATATTTCCTTTTGTATTTATAGTGCCAACAATGGCTCCCAGCCCCCCAAATGCTGTTGATCAATATCTTGAAGCTCCTGGGGAGGACAATGAGCACGCTGATTTCCAGAAAGCCAAAGAGAGTCTGGAAGCCAAACACCGCGAAAAAATGTCCCAGGTATCTACCCCGGTGCCAACAGTACATATAATAAAGTTACAATAATGCTTTGCAATGGCATTTTGAATACTCATCTCTTGATTAGGTGATGAGGGAATGGGAAGAAGCTGAGAGACAGGCCAAGAACCTTCCTCGTTCAGACAAAAAGGCTGTCATACAGGTATTGCACTTTACATCTTCCTTTATGTCACCACGGATCACATAGTCATGTTCAACAATGGATGTCTGTTCCTTTGCAGCACTTCCAGGAGAAGGTGGAGGCTCTGGAGCAGGAGGCCGCAGGAGAGCGGCAGCAGCTGGTGGAAACACACATGGCTCGAGTGGAGGCTCTGCTCAACAGCCGCCGACGCCTCGCTCTAGAAAATTACCTCAGTGCTCTCCAGGCCTCCCCTCCACGGGTACACACTCACACACTACATGTGTAGTATTGATAGTCTTCAGTCACATGACTCATGGCACAGTTACCATGACGACACACTGCGAGGAAGCATAGCTACATAGGCATTAAGACGTTCAGACAACTCACAAAAAAACCCCAAAATGCAATAAAGCAACCGCTGTGCCAGGGGTGGGTCTGCCAGCCAGTCAGGGGGCTTATATTAACCACAATATTAGAGTCATACAGAAGAGTTACTAGTTGCTGCCTCATGTGGGTCAGTGACACAGAATCTTTGTTTATAAAAGAGTGCACTTCAGCCATGACTTCTGTGCTGCTCTGAACAGCACTGACAGTGGCACCTCTTGCTCTGCACAAGGCAATGCCTCATCTCATTCATCGTAGTTTCACCTAAGTCACTTCTGTCCTTTCAAACTCAAAATTTAATTTAAGTAACAATGTTTTCAGACTGTGCAGTGCCTCAAGTGACCTTTACCCTCCAAGTGTTGGTATAGAAATTTGCGTCCAAAGAATGTTGCATGATGCCCTCTGAAAAGTCTAAATACGAGGAAGTGTAAGATAAAGATAATGTTAATATGACAATGCTGTTTCCACCAGCCACGGCAAGTCTTGAGCTTGTTAAAGAAGTACATCCGTGCTGAACAGAAAGACAGGCAACACACTTTGAAACATTATGAGCACGTTTTCACAGTTGATCCCAAAAAGGCGGCCCAGATTCGACCCCAGGTAAAAATATTTGATTACAAATAAATAATCTAGAATAAAAGCGTTGTTTAGTAACTTGTTCAGAATGTTATGTTGTTTTTATATCTCTTAGGTTTTGACCCACCTCCATGTTATTGAGGAAAGAATGAATCAGTCTTTGGGCTTGCTCTACAAAGTACCTAATGTGGCAAATGAGATCCATGACCAAGTTTGTAAGTTTTATTTATTTAAATGTTTGAAAATACATTCAAGATTTAGCAGGAGAACATAGTATATCTGCTTGACACCTCACATTTTGCTTACTTTTATACCCAGACCCCATTCCTACTCAGCAATGTTTTCTCACAGTGAACAGATTTCTTCCTTATTCAGTCAAACACTGGTGTTATAGAACATTTATGTGGTACAGCTGGTGTAAAACCTTTTGATAAATGGTATGCAGCATTATTTCTGCATCTCTCAAGACACAGTGTTTCAACCTTAATGTGTATCACACTCTGGCCTCCTCACTCCTGTTCTTCTCGTCTCTTTTAGCTGTTTTAGTGCATCGGGTTCAGGTGGAGCTGTCTCAGCAAGTCTCTTCCCTGCAGAGCGATGGGCGGGTGAGTCAAGTCACACAGTCTGTTCTGTATAAACTGTAATCACTTTATAATTTGAATTATTCAGTGAAGTAATAATAATAATAATAATAATAATAATAATAATAATAATAATAATAATAATAATAATAATAATAATAATAATAATAATAATAATAATAATAATAATTTATATAGTGGCTTTCAAGACACCCAAAGTGCTTTACGGTGCGTTATTCCTTAACTCCATTCTCAGTGGTGGTAAGCCACTTCTGTAGCCACAGCTGCCCGGTGGCAGACAGATGGAGGCGAGGCCCTCAAACATCACATTCACACTATGTAATGTGGGTGAAGTGTCTTGTCCAAGGACAAAACAACAATTTGCTCTAGAACAGTGGGTCCCAACCTTTTTTTCTTGAAGCAAAAATTTGTTAAGCCCTAACTGGGGTGTTATTTGTTCTTTGTGTTATCCAACCATATGAGTTAGTATAATCCCTCCCTTATGTTTTTGATGACAACGCTCTGGGAACCCCTGCAATCTCTGGAGCCCCATTAGGTACAACTGCTCTAGAGCCACTGCTGCCCCACTGTAAAGTCCTCAATTTCTTTACTATTAAATGTACTTAAAATCAAAAAGTAACCCGCAGTTATGCATGAGAGGACAGGTGTTGGCCCAGATGTTGCTGCAGAGTCTACCTGCACTGACACTGCTCTCAAATCCAGATTTATAGAACAAAAGTATAATATTTTTAGAATTATTCACTTTCTAATGAATGGTGGCAGGATAGCTTTGGATGCAGAGAGGCTGACCCGTGTCTCTGTACGATGGAACAAGTTCAGAGTGTGTTCAGTGAAGAAATGGTGCTATGTTCCAGGTGGATGGAAGGATCAGTTATGGCAACGATGCGCTTATGCCCGACCAGGCTTACAGTTCTGCACCTATGGATCCAGGCCTGGACGGACTTGGGTTTATTCATCCTGAAAGTTTCAATCAGCCCAACACAGAAAACCATGGTAAACCCTTTGTTTTGTCTGGTGTTGTAGCTGACAGATGAAAGACAACAAAACAAATAAAAATGTTAATACACATTCTCTTTTCTCTGTAGTTGAGCCTGTTGATGCCCGTCCTGTTCCAGACAGAGGACTACCCACACGACCAGGTGAGTCTATCTGTCAGATAGTATTATCCATCTATCTTTTCATTCCTTTTCTGAAATGTGAAATAAGACCCATTCACACATACAGTAATTCCCAATAAATTGTCATGTGCAAATTGCCAAAACACTCAGCTTGGACCCCCATTCACACAAGAATCAATCCCTAGTCACACTTAACCTGGCACTTGTCTTTCCAAACTCGTAACCAAAGAAATGAGCAGTAGTACTGCCAATGTTCTGGCTTTATTCACACATACACCTTCCCTGCATTAGTCCTGGTAATTTATTAAGGAAGTTGCCAGATCAAAAGTGCAGGGAATTTAGTTCTGGCTTCATTCACACATGTCGCTGCTCTGGCAAAATGCAGGTAAATTCCCAGATAAGGCTGCATGTGTGAATGCAGGGCTTTAGAAACCTTCTAAATAACATTCACATCTTGTTTTGGCTTTAGTATCTGCCTTGAAGCCAGAAGAGATGCCAGAAGTGCGGCTTGACACTGAAGAAAGAAGTGCTGGTTATGAAGTTCACCAAAAACTGGTAAAAAGAAAGTATTTAAACAAATAATAATAATAATAAAAAGGAAATAAAAAAAAAAAAAAAAAAAAAAACATAATATAATATATAATATTATGATATATTATATATATATATATATATATATATATATATATATATATATGCTTGCCCTATATAAAGCTTGCCTGCCCTATATATAGTAGGGCAAGCTTTTAACTGTTATTTATTTTTACAAAGGTATTTTTTGCTGAGGATGTGGGCTCCAACAAGGGAGCCATCATTGGCTTGATGGTCGG
The DNA here is from genome assembly GCA_015082035.1 of Chaenogobius annularis. NCBI lineage: Eukaryota > Metazoa > Chordata > Actinopteri > Gobiiformes > Gobiidae > Chaenogobius > Chaenogobius annularis. Next base: position 642,315 of record BJKM01000325.1, read on the forward strand.
AGGAGTTGTTATCGCAACCATTATAGTTATCACTTTGGTGATGCTGCGAAAGAAACAATATACATCTATCCACCACGGTGTAATTGAGGTAATGGATTTAGACTCCACAATTGTATAAATGTCGCAAAACCTATTGTGCATCCGTAATCCAACTTGTGTATGCATAATTCAATCCGTGCATTTCTAAAGTTATCATATTACATGAGCAGAGAAGCTAAAAATGTCTAATTACACACAAATCCCTTTTGCAACAGTCCTGCTCTGCCTGTGAGGTCTTTTGCTCAAAGTTTAGTCTTACAGGCTTGACCCCTCAATGAAATATAATGCAACAGCTGATGGCAAAGGTGCAGAAGGAAATAGTTGGTATGATCTGTTGCTCTAAGCAGGCTACAGTATGCATATTAAATGCCTTTGAAACAAGAGTTTCCAGTTAAATACAGCACAGATGCTGTTCGAAAATGTTGTGTATGTCTCCATTAATACTGTGTACCAGTGATTAACAATATAAAATATTCAAATAATATAATATACATTTTAAAATGTTTTTAATTCTCTATTAATATGATTAAATCTTAAAACTCAACTACGCAACAGAACAACTACTACAGCTACTAACGACCCCAAGTTGAATTATACAGATGCACAAGTTTTTTTGTAATGTTACTCCTATAGGTTCAATCTAAGCCATTTCAATGAATGTTGTATTTTTGCAGGTGGATGCAGCAGTTACTCCTGAGGACCGTCACCTTGCCAAGATGCAACAAAATGGCTATGAAAATCCCACCTACAAATTTTTTGAGCAAATGCACAGCTAAAAGATCAGTTTCCTTCATCACAAACTCTCACCTTAAAGGTCTGTTCCATTCTTTCCCTGGCCCAACGTGTTCAGTGGTTGCTTGGATAATGAAAATGGAGAATGTTTTAAATGCTACATTTGGAGGAAACGTGAAACAGACATGGAACAAAGTCCTTTGATCCCTAAAGCTTGTAAATACAAATCAGCATGCATTACTGGATAGCAGTTGGTGAGACACATTTGACCTGTGCCCCTCAGCAAATCACAACAGAAATTTCATATTGTACCTAAATAAAATATGCATATTTAATTACACCATATTGAAATTATTTTTCTTAATGCAGGACTGAAATAATATCTGGCCTTGCTGGTGAGTTTCGTATTCCTGCTTTTTGTTTGCCAAAAGCATCGCTCTAGTCTCTAGAGTATATTTGGCTCAAGCGTCTTTCATGTGATGAATTCTTGAGAATTTTTTTTTCTTCAAAAATTTAAAACACAAAAATATATGTAAAGGATTAAAATGATTGCTTGTTTTTTCATTAATATATAAAGACAGAGATTAGCTGTAAGTATATGTAATGCATGGAAAAATCAATGACAGATCAAGTATACTTTATGCTGTGGACCTCAGGAGTCCTTTTACTAGATACTATATTAGCAGGATTGTACATTTTCTGTGTCTTCTTTGTGATATGTGATATGAAGAAGAAAAGTATTTAGAATTTGTTGTCACAGATTTGTTTTAAATTCTTGGCTTTATTTCCATGCTTCACAGTTTTAGCTGCATGAGCAAATGCTCTTTGTGTAATATATGACATGTAATTGTATCCGATGAAGATGATTGTGTTACTCTTGCATTCTATGCACTGTTATTTTGAATTATAATTGCCTTTACGCTGTCCTTTTATGCCATTTTCCTCATTTGAGATCAATTGGGGAGAGGACTAAAAAGCATAATGAAGATGAAGAATATATCATTCCACTTTATTCATTCGGTTATATACGGATTGTAAATATTTGAATTGTGTTCTTGTCATTTTGTTCATGTGTGCTTGTCATGTCTTCTTAAACTGTCAGCAATATTGTACATAACCTCACTTTTATCCGTGAAAACAGGTTTTTAGTTTTAAGCTGGTTTTCATATCATACACATTCATTTGTACCAATCATAGGTCATTTTTGTAATTTGAATGTTACATGCATAATGCATTGAAGAAATACAACACATATCACCTCTACACACTTTATCTATATGTGTAAAGGCACTAAAGTTTATTAACAATTGAATGTTGAGATTTCTACAAATGCTGTCACCTGCACCCTGAAAGCTTGTTCTCCAAACCATTTGCTCCATGTAATAAAAGACTTTCTACACTCAAAGCAATTTTTGTAACATACCTAAATATTGGCCTCATTAATAAATGTGATTCTTAATACAAGAAATTAATCATTTTAAGAAAAGATCTATTAAAGCTTTCTACTTTATTCCCTCAACGGACAAAAAGTCCAAACAGTTTTGGGAACATTACCTAAATAAAATACAAAACAGGTCCTCTGTAAATGGAAAATATGAAAATACACTTGCTGTTGTGGCTATCAAAAACATCAAGTACCAGTATATACACATTGGTTTAAAAAAACAAAAAACAAAAACAAAAAATCAGGCAGAGAAATACATGACAAAGCAACAAAGCTTCTCATTCATACATTCAGGCACATGCACACAAAGACTGTTACTTACAAGTCACACACTGATCTATCATTTGCCGATTAGCATCACAGCTAAAATAATGTGGCCAATTTGATTTACAAGAGCCTCTTGATCCACTTTGACCACAGGGGGACTTTGCATGTCTGATCAAAAATATAAAAGGTACATTTTAAGTCATTATTTGGATTTGTTGCTGCACATTGTGCTATGGCCTGTTTTAGCTGTCCTTCTCCAGTGTTGTTGTGGCCAAGGTGACTGTAGTTAAAGGCTGAGCAATCCCATGCATCTGCAGCCGTGCTAGTTTCTTCTGCTCGCACTCTGTCACAAGAGTGTTGAGCTCAGCTGCACTATAGCCAATTAGAGTCCTTAGGTCGCACACAAATTTGTACACAAAGCGCTTTCCCTGCACCTTGCTGATCATATCACCATCGTAATAATACCTAGATGACAAACAAAGGGAGTCTGTCATGCCTTCTTTAAATTCCCATTGACACATGAGATGCAATAAAAAAAATAGCTGAAAATAATATTTTTTATGAGGAACAACCAACCTGAGTGCTCGGCTCAGCTTCTCATAGTTCATGGTGGGCTTGTTCTTGCGCTGTCCCCATTTCTGTGCCACAAGCTCAGGCTGGTTCAGTTTGAATTCTCCTTCATCCCCAACCCAAGAGATACAGTCTCTGGCATCTTTATCGGTCAGCAACTCCAGCAAAAACTGCCACAACTGAATCTGACCATTGTTACCTACAGCAGAATAAATTGATGGAAACAATGGCCATTTTAATTTAATTTTACACTTGATATACGGTGTGAAGTAGATAAATCTAACATGTTTAGGTATTGTACCTGTACGATTACCAGGAGAGCTGCGTTCTTCTCCAGAAATACGAGGAGTTCTTGGGCCACGGTTTTGCTTAAGAACCTTAATTGTAGTAGGGGTGCTGACTTGAGCTGGGATTATTTGGACGGCTAAGGAGTGGAACATTGAGCATAAAGTGACTGTAATATAATATAAAAGGGGTAGTAACAAAACTTACGTTGATCGATTGTGACTGTGGCATCACCAGTTTGGTCTTGACTGGCCAGAACATCTACAATAAAACAGATGTATAAACACAATGAAGCAATGGACATACAGTGTGGTTTCATAGCAAGTATTTTAAAGCTTACATTTTCGTAGGAGCTCAAGGTGACTCCACAGGATCTCTCCATTGGGTACTTTCTGGAGGAACTCTTCTTGGCTGAAAGCACACAGCTCCCGACCTGGAATGTGAATGCTGCCGATCTCCATTTCATCAATGTTAAACTCCTTCATTACCCACACAGCCCAGTGGATCACCTGGTCTGCTGTCCACAAGACAGGATCTACACAAACAAACAGTGTTAGGTGCATGTACACCACTAGTAATGCTCATATGTAGATCAACTTCTTACCATATGGTATACCAAGGCGAACCTGTTCTTTTCGGTAGCCTTCAAGCGCTGCAGCCCAGCGAGTCACCTGTTCTGAAGTCTCATCAGAGAGCGCAGATCGTTCCACAGCAATGAGCTGTCCTTCCTCCACCAATGTCCCCTCCTCCCCTGCTGCATCAGGGTCTATCACTACTTCTACTGTCTCTACTGGCTTCACAATCTCCAAAATGTTCAGTTTTTCCTCCCCTTAGAATGACAAAACATTGATACAGATGAGGTCTGAAAATGTTTTCTTATGTTTTGTGGATTTAGGCCATTACCTGGTTTAACTATAATCTGGAGACTCAGTTGCACTGTGCCGTCAGTTTTAACTCCTTGATCAAACAGGCTGTGATCAGGATGCAGCTGTAATAGAACAGAAAAATCTACATTTAAAATCCATTATGCAGAAAAACTACAGTTTTAAATGTTCTACTTTGTTTACCTGAATATCCTGCAAACAGATTTCAAATGCATCAAGAGAAATCTGAACACGAGGCTCTAAAAGCTTCTTCAAGTTACCAATAGGCTCATTAATATCAATGTCTTGTTGTACTAAATCTGATGCAGTGATAGTTTGCTCTTCCACGCTACAAATGAACGACAAAATAATGACAAATCAAAATGCTGAATGAAATCATTTTAAAAATTCTTATAATTATGAAAATTTACCCTTCTTCAAGGCATGCTTGTTTATCCTGTCCATCAATCTCAATCTCGATCATCTCTTCTGGTTCACCTTTAGACATTTTGTTTGAAACCACGCTGTGCAATAAAAGTGTGCAAGAAAACAAGGGACACAATGAAGGCGCTATAATGAACATTACAAGACAGCAAAAAATATACAAAATTAGAAGGTAATATTTATTTTAAAACATTTATTTATTTATTTGATCCTCACAAATGAAAATCAAATACATCAAATACTAAAAAAAATGTCATTAATTTTGGGGTAACCATTTTTTATTGACTGTAATAGTGTGGGACCTTTGGAGTTTAGGCCAGTGGTCTCCAACCTTTATCTCTCTGCGGCCCTTTTTTTTTTTTTTACACGGGCAACCCCTGCTCTTCACCTACCAGAAAATCTACTCTCTTTATAAAGGAAAAATACAATTTGTTTCTGGTAAATAAAGATGCTATAGCAAAGTAATTATTATAAAATACATAATAGAAGCACGGAATCTGTGCGAGACAGTAGCTCTCTACTGCCACCCGCTGTCTGTGAACCTGCTACTGTTCAGCCGTTGAGCCTCTGCTGTCAGAAATACATTGTTGTGCTAATGTTGCTAACATCAACATGGAGCTAATGTGACAACAAAAGCAGAAACTCACTTTCAAATGTTGATTTATACTTTACAGATGTAATAATTAATAATAAATAAATTGCCTTAATTGGATCCATATTTTGGTTGATTTTAGCACCTTCTTGGGTTTTATAGTTTTATTTGAGTCTTTACGGTCCATACACGTATGTATTGCTCATAGTTTTTTTTCCTGATTTAGCTCTGGAGGGCAGGAACGCTGAGAAAACATCTCTCAGAGGTCTGACCATTAAGGACAATTGAAATGTAGCAATAGTTGTTAAAACGAGAAAACAAAAGTCAACAACAAAAAAGCCTGAAAACAATGTTTATGCCATACTGCCAGTTCAACGTTCAAGCTACCTAAGGTCGACCAATTTTAAAAACCTGTGGGGACCCTCTGAGAATCTTTCATTTGGGTCCCGGCCCCTAGGTTGGGAATCACCGCTTTAGGCCTCAGAGCCTCGGCTCTTCATTAGTGGTAAAGGGCGACTTCGCTCACTGCTTTAAGGCTAATGTTAGCCACCTCGACAACGAGGCTCTGCGGACTGAGGCCAACTTCTAGGCCAGTCTAAGCCTAAGCTAACAACCCATATCCATGCATTCAAAGCGATTCCGAAATTGATTTAATATTATAGGTTGTGTGTCCAAATGAATTACCATGCGGCGGGTTACACACGGAACAAACGTTAACGCTAACGTTAATGATAGCTAAACCCAGCTGCTACAGTGGGGCGAGGCTCCGCATTGCATACGCGCGAGTCCTCGACTGAAAGAAGGCTTTTACTAAATAATAAGCAAGTTACTGTTCATAAATCCGACATATTTCGACTAAAATACACTTAAACACTACTTGTGGAAAACTTTTGAAACGGAAATAGAATAAACGGAAACAAAACAGCATAGGGCAAATGGAAAGGAGCCGGAAATCCTGGCTAAGGTTTACAACGCGGTGAGACTTCCGAGACGAGACGACAAATACAACTAGACAGACGAGCTCGTGGCGACTACAGCATCAATAATGTATAAATCAGCAACAATAACAAGATGCAGATATCTACCACAATAAGTATGGACATGATTGCAGTATTTATATTCTAAATGAATACGTACTGTGATCAACGAGGAGCGGCGAGTCGACGCAGCGGTCGCAGTCTGCTTTCTGTAGCGAGTTTGTCTTTTGGAGATCGCTTTTACTGTTATTTGCCTTAAACACGAAAAAACGTATAGTTTGCTCCACGATGCACTTTTGAAACAATCTGCAAGCTATAAATCGTCAATAATTGTCGTGTTAGTTTTTCATCAGCGATCTGATGACTTCGGCATGGTCGGGCTCTTTGCTCACTAAAGCCAATGGGGAAATAAACAAGCGCTGGCTAGCTTAGCTTTTAGCTACTAGGCTAAAAAATAGCGGGAAGATAGCAAACACAAGAATTGAGCTATCCTTGGTAGAATATGCTGGTACGGTCTGTACAGTACATTTACCAATACACACCGCGTACAACTGGCTTAGAATGAGCTTTACCTAAAGAAAACTGTTAAAATTACTTAAAGTCGGTTCGTACTTACAAAGTTTTTTTTTTCTACTACCCTGCTCAGAGGGGCGGAGACTAAAGTTCTCCTTAAAACTACAAGCTTAATAGATCCATTACATACATTTATGTTTGTGTACGCACTGTAAAGTGTGCCGTCATGTGAGCGTTTACTTCTTTTAGTGTGTTAACATGTAGGCCTGGCTTAGTTTGAGATGTCTGCTTTTCTTATGTAAGGTAGCCTATTTATTATTATTATTTGGTGGCATCACCTGTTTGACTCCAAGGAAATGGATACGTTTAATTCCTTAGTGCGGAACATTCCAGGCAAAGCTATAACGTCTCCATTGAGATGAAAGCTGTTTCATGTTACATAGTGCACTTTTTAGTTAAATTGACGATGTATACTTTTGCTAACTGCCGAACGTATCAATAGGCTACGTTCTACTCTATTACATTTTCTAACTGGACTGAAGTTTCCTTATGATTTGACCATGAGTTTGACACCTGCTAAAATGACACTTGTTCAAAGCGACATCATGCATTGCACCTTAAGGCCGAGATAAGTTCCTATGTTTGTGAATTTTGTTCATTGAATGGCAATAAACCCTTTCTGATTCTGATGTCGAAGGATTTTTTTTAAATTTAGAAATTGGTATTTGCCTATTTTCACCAAAAATCTGAACAATTATTTATCAAGAACATTTGACGGTTTAATAGTGCCCAAAATCGGTATGACAAGTACATTTCTGAAGTAGAAAGGATCATTTGAAACATTAGAATGTTTTAATGTGAATACAAAGATTTTTTTCCCCTCCTATGTACTTCCACTACTGTTGTAAATACGAGTGGCATGTATAGCTCTATATTATAGACATTTGTAAAACTATTATCAATATTATTATTTTAATAAAATAAGTGCACCAGTGCAAATAAATTCCCTTTTGTCATTCATTGTTGAAATCTGACCTTATAGCCTACAGTACTTAAGGCAAATTGGAATTAAGTTTACTTTTAGCCCATGCTATTTTGGAAAAGTACAATCACCACCACCATAGCTGCCGAGATTTGATAGTATGTTTAGATGAAACTAAAGTTGGAATAAATGTGCACTTATATGAAGTGAGTATCTCTTTATCCAAACCTGTACCAAAACCATGGGGCTCAAATATAGTCAAGCATGGAGGGACTAAGGGAGGTTTTGGGGTTGTTATTAACTGAGCAACGAAACCTTAGAAGAAAGATGAAGAAATATCTGACAGCCTGCTGAAAGACAATTTTCAAACACAGACATTTTTCTAGAAATCATATAAACATGCCTTGTGTATGCCTGTAGACCTATTTTTGTTGGCCCTTATGAATTTACACAAATTATCATATAGACAGTACTTTTTTCAGCAAAATGTAATTGATTACATCTACCATCATAACCATAATAACATCATTATTGAGATATACTTAAAACAAATGTTTCAAGCCTTCTTTAAAGATCTCAGTGGATCAAAGTCATGTTAAATGCATACATCTGAAGGATTCACTGTATTAATGGGCATTAGCTTCCTGATACAGACACCATTTTGAGGACTATTCACCATTCAAAAGGTGTTTTTTTTTTTTTTGTTAATTTAGGACATGGGATAACTATGGATTGACTACTGGTCTGTGGCCCTCCACTTAGTATACATTTCAATATGAGGCCCTCAGTGAAAAAAGATTTACAATCACATTCATTGTTCTTTGCTTAAGTATAAGATTGGTGGAAAAACGTTCAAATGAAGTGACATTTAGTGCACATACATAAATAGTTTCAAAGCTTCAGTATCTATTGACTAACAGTTACAATGTAACTGCAGTTAGTACAATAAACAATCTGTAGCTGATTGTTGAAAATAAACTGTTATTCTGAAGTTCTCTGGCGGAAGTGGTCACGAGGCTGCTAGGCTAACACCAGGCTAACACAGGTTAGCATCAAGATGGCAGAGTATCTCGCATCCATTTTTGGAACAGAGAAAGATAAGTAAGTAGTTATTGGTTAATTTGTATATACAATTCAAACTTCGTTTGCGAATTAGTAGACTCCTGCGTCATTAGAAGTAATTGTAGTATAGTAAACATATTATGCTTTTAACCACCCCTTCGCTTCTAGTGCCGATGCTAGCAGAAAACTAGCATTTGTTCCCACACATTTGGAGAGCCAAAGTCTTCCCGCAATCATTACAATCTGAAAATAACCCAAAGTTATAGCCTTATAATTATTGTAACCTGAGCGCCAATTGAAAGGCTTATATCTGCTTTTTGCATCTTATTGTATTTTTTCATTTATTCCACATTTTAAATATGTTATCATTTTGTGGCTGGTCTGTATCAATCGTTACTCGCCGGTAGGGGTTTTAATAGCTATTACGATTGTAATAATGCTTGTGTATAATTGGTAAGGAAATATATAGACTTCTGCCTAGGGGTTTGAAATGTATTCCTCTATATTTTGTGACTATTAGAGAATGTTATTGCAGTCCATCACAAGTGAACACGTGTCAGTAAATGTCTTTGTAACTTGCATTTTGTGACGTAAGCTGAAGACCACTTGACCAGGTCACCCTCTCAAGAGAGATCTAGATCGCATTATGTTTAACGTAGTGAAATAAAGGTTTTCAAACCAAAATATAGTGGTATAAGTTATTGTACAAAACGTGAAGGGACTAAAATTAACCACAAAAGATCAGAAATATCGTTAATATCCTTATTGAAAATATAATTACAAAAAACTGTTTCATTTAAATTGTATTTATTCAGCCATTATTTTGGTAATTGATTAATCTAGTTTAGTTATAAGGATTCCCATAGCCATTCCCTTGTGCCGTCTGTTGGAAGTGAGTTCCAATCTATCTCAGAACATCATAAATTAATCTGTCTAGTCTCCACAATGTTGTGTTTAATCAATTAGTTAAGATTTGGGAACGCCCGAAATGTTCACAGAATTTGACCGAACTTAAGATAAAGAGATGCTTGTGAACTTCTTCAACCCTAAAGAGGTTTTTCATTAAAACATGTTTATGTAATTACTGCATTAAACCATCTCTCAGCTCATGGCATGTTTATATTTATTTGTCATTATTGATCAAACGAGTTGTTGGTGCATTCTGTAGGATCCTGTTGTAAATCTATTTGTCAATACCATTTTCTTTCTAACCCACAGAGTGAACTGCTCTTTTTATTTTAAAATTGGTGCCTGTCGACATGGAGACCGATGCTCTAGGTTGCATAATAAACCTACATTCAGCCAGGTAATATTACAACCATCGGTTTCATTTGTCCCTGTAAAAATTATACCCAAACTAAAGAGATGTATTTTTTTTTTTTATTATTAATTTTATTTTCCAGACAATTGCCCTGCTCAACATCTATCGCAACCCACAAAACAGTGTGCAATCTGCTGATGGCATGACCTGTAAGTGCTTCAGTCGCCCCCAAAGCTACCCTCTTTATACACACAAATTCATATCAAGTGTATAATTATTGTTTTACCATCAGGTGCCATTACTGATATGGAGATGCAAGAGCATTATGATGAGTTCTTTGAGGTAATGTATTTTTTGTTCAGTGTTATCTCATCTAACTGCTCTAACTTGTGTTATTTGTAATCCTCCCAGGAGGTCTTTGCTGAAATGGAAGAAAAATATGGTGAAGTCGAAGAGATGAATGTATGTGACAACCTTGGGGACCATTTAGTTGGAAATGTCTATGTGAAAGTATGTAATCATTTGATTTAAACTTGAATGTAGATTGATTTAAACTTCAGCATGTTATGGAACATTGCCATTTTCTTATTTGCTTGTTTTTTTGCAGTTTCGATATGAAGAAGATGCTGAGAAGGCAGTTATAGATCTCAATAACCGCTGGTTTAATGGTCAGCCCATTCATGCAGAACTCTCTCCGGTCACAGACTTCAGAGAAGCATGCTGCCGTCAGTACGAGATGGGGTAAGTATGACTAATCTACACACTGTGGGCATAGGGCTAAGAGAAGAACACTTCTGACTTAATATGACCACAGTGCTTTGTGTGTGGATGAAGATAATTGGCAAGTTGTTGGTTGATTGTGCCTTGCTTTCGACTGCACATGAGGCAATTACGACTGCTGTCTTGACCGGCATTCTTTCAAGACCACATATTCACGCATTAACAATCCATGAGCATAGGAGAAAAAGCCTGTGGAGGGCTATGGTATATGGTGTAAATCCCAATGGAAAAAGTGCTCTGCGGCATCTCACCGCTCCGCAGTTGCTTCACCTGCTGCCTGAGCCAGCGGTTAGAAATATCATAATTGCAATTCAGAGTTTAATGTATTAGGCAGGTTGACGTTCTAATTTTTTTCAGGGAGTGCACTCGTGGTGGCTTCTGTAATTTCATGCATCTGAAGCCTATCTCACGAGAGCTAAGAAGAGAGCTCTATGGACGTCGAAGAAAAAAGTAAACTTGCCCTCACTGTCAACATTAATGTTGAGTATATATGATGTTGTCACTGATAAGTCGTCTTTTCTTTTAGCCGTCACAGGTCTCGTTCACGGTCCCGGGAGAGGCGGTCCCGCTCTAGGGACCGAGGCAGAGGAGGAGGAGGAGGCGGAGGTGGTGGAGGCGGAGGCGGAGGCCGTGACCATGATCGCCGTCGCTCCAGAGACCGGGAGCGCTCTGGGAGATTTTGATCTACAAGCCATTTACAAATACCTGTCCTGTCTGACTATGTAGCCATCAATAGTATTTTTGTTTTTTTTTAGTTCATTGTCTGAGCTTAATTTGGACTGATTGAACATCGTCTGTTTGAAATAGTGTGATAAACTTTTTTTCTTAAAACCTGAAAACAAAACATGTTGTCATTAAAGATTTTTACTAAATATACATCCATTTGTCATTTTCTGTGTTTTCGTATGCGTGGGTGTTTTTTATCCTTTTTATTCTTGGGTAAAAACAATTAAAAATTGCATTAAAAGATAATTTTAGCTATTTGAAATTACGTTTTATTATGCATAAATAACTTTTTACATCTTATGTCTTTTGTGTAGTGCACTTTGCATGTTTGTTTTGATGATGGCTCCCGTTACCTGACAGTTCAAAAAAGGCTTCACGTTTTTCCAAAACAGTATTTTACAAAGACGTGTAGTGTAGTCTGGACACTGATTCTATTGTGATTCAATCAACGACACTTTAAGAGGAACATTGAAAGTAATTGGTTGGTTCCGTTAAATAATAGCCCCACGTCCAAGTTGGACCAATGGAATGAGAAACAAACAATTTGGACCAATGAACGCCAGGGACTCCTGGTCCAATCAGCGTCTTAACCGCTGGGTCCTGGATCCGGGGTCCGGGGCTCTCGACAGTAGGATGTAATGTAGGTTATGCTTGACGCGTCCGCGAGGGGCTGATTTTCTGCGTCTGCGTAGTCGGTGAAGGAACCTGGTTGTTACTGGTCAGGTGGGTTTATTACTTCTCACCGACTTTAACATAATTCTAATTAAGCTTACATTTATGATTACTGAACATTGAGGATTATGCGAGCGTACCTAGGTTATATTTTGTATAACTTTGTCATCTTTTTGTGCTTATATTAATTAATTTCTTGATATCACATATGTCTAGCTTTTATTGATTGTTAAAATGTAGTCTCTTACTGGAAGTACGCAGCCACATGTGTATTAGCTCAAGATCAAGACCGTAAACATATTTCTTAGGCTAGATTAATGGCATTCTTTAAATACCAGTTAAATAGTTCCCGCTCAAGTTAATTGTTTTCTTAATTTCTATGCAGATGAAAAATGCTTTTTTCAGCAAGCAGCACTGCTGTGGCACATAGACACAACAATCACTGTGGGCCTCGGGAAAATGATGAAGGAAAAGGAGCCAGTGAAGAGCATCTGCATAACAAAGGAACCATCCCTGATAGAAACTGGACACGGCCCGATCTGCCCAGTAAATGCACTTGGCGATTAGGGGCATCACTTTCTCAGTCACCTCACTTTCACTTTCCAAGGTATGTGCTGCGTTGTCACACGGAAAAGAGTCCTATTTATACCTGGCTTAGTCTTAGTTCATAATATGCACCACAATATCTTAATGTTTCTATGCCTGCAGGAAAAAGGCACCTAGAATCTTGCCGGACATCCTTTGGCAGATTGGGGACACTCCTTTGGTTCGCTTGAATAGGATCCCAAAAGATTATGGACTGAAGTGTGAGCTCTGTGAGTAATCTATAGACATGGGATATAAATGTGGTAAAACAGTGTATTCAATTAATTAATTCATTCATTTTAGTATTTTTTCATTTGAATGCACAAATTAAGATTCACAATAATAGTTTTTTCTCTAGGCCATAGAGTATCGTCATTTATCCTCACGAGTGGTCACTCTGAGCTTCTTGAGATAAAAGATTAAAATCAAAGGTGTGATCAGTGACCAGTTCAGGCTGACTTCTGGATGAACCTCAGGAACACGTTTTTGTTTCACTGGACGACAGAGATCTCTTTATATACACCCTTAAGGGGCTTATACTATTACATTTCCTCAGTTGAAGCTGGTGGCCCTTTCTAAAGACGAAGATTGTCTGTCCTGGACAAAGCTGTCAAGAAGTATCCAGTGACATTGCATTAGCCATAAAATAAAACTACTGTCTAGTTTGTCTTAATTCTAGGACCGGTGTCATTGCCCGGTGTTTCAGTTTCTACTCTTAAACATTGAGGGCAGCATTACTTTTAACAACTGGACATCCATTTCTCTGCCCTTCTTTTAGTGGCCAAATGTGAATTTTTTAATGCGGGTGGCAGCATTAAAGATCGGATTGCCTTGAGGATGGTGGAAGATGCTGAGAGATCTGGGATCCTTAAACCTGGTGACACAATCATTGAACCAAGCTCTGGTAACACAGGTATATATATCTGACCTGGTTATCATGGCGCTGGTACATATATAAGAGATATCAGCGGCAAGTAACCATTTATCAAGCATTGAAGCAAATTTGAGCTTAGAGAACTCTAATTCTGTAGAGTGTTTTAGTCTTGGCTCTGGGTCAGAACAAGACTTCGATAAAAATAGATTTTTTTTTAGACATGATCATTGGTATGTTATTCAATATGATTCAAACATGTTTACAAAATGTTATTTAGTCCATGGAATAATTATTTAATTGATGTGACTTTGTGCAGGTATCGGAATGGCTCTAATTGCTGCAGTAAAGGGTTATCACTGTATTATAACAATTCCCCAGAAGATGAGTATGGAAAAGGTTGGGAGCAATTACAATATTAAGTCTGAGGTCAGGTCTTTTGTTTGTAACATGGATTTGTGTTTTAGGTAAATGTCCTAAAGGCACTTGGAGCTGAAATTGTACGCACACCAAATTCTGCATCATTTGACTCAAAAGAGTCCCATATCGGTGTGGCTTGGCGTCTGAAAAATGAAATCCCGAATTCTCACATTCTCGACCAGTATCGCAATCCCAGCAACCCCCTGGCCCACTATGAAACCACCGCTGAGGAGATACTGGCTCAATGCGGTGGTTTGTGCTTTATCTGCTTTGACTTATGTCTTGTGCACTCTAAGGTTATGGGTTGTTATGGGCTTCATTCAGTAGATTTTTATGTTTTGCCTCTGAACAGGTCAAGTGGATATGGTGGTTGCTGGAGCAGGGACAGGAGGCACGCTCACTGGTATAGCTCGAAAATTAAAAGAGCATTGCCCCAATGTTAAGGCAAGGAAGTTAGTGATAATATGATACATTACACAATCACATCTACTTTAGGGCTATTTTTTGGATTTCAGGTTGTTGCTGTGGACCCCGAGGGCTCTGTTCTTGATGAATCAGAAGAAAAGAAGCTTCACAAACCATTTGAAGTTGAAGGCATTGGATATGACTTTATTCCTACTGTGTTGGACAGATCTGTGAGAAGAAATTAACATTGTATTCTTGAATGAAACAACAGAAGTTTATTTTTTATGTTTTATAGATTGTTGACTTATGGTATAAGGCCAGTGACACAGAGACATTTACGATGGCACGCAATCTTATCGAGAATGAAGGTCTTTTCTGTGGTAAGTTCCTAAATAACAATTATATGCAGTTTACATTTTATACATATATTACTACTACTACTACTACTGTAGTAGTGCTGTTTAGTCACAAGAATGTCCAATGAATGACCAACATATATACTTTTTGGCATCAGGGGGCAGCAGTGGCTCAGCGATGGTTGCAGCAGTGACAATGGCTCAGCAGCTTAAAGAGGGTCAGCGCTGTGTGGTCATCCTCAGCGATTCTGTCCGCAACTACATGTGAGGCACAGTAAAATTAATAATAGTGATTAGGAAAACAAATGAGTCCAGCTGCAGTGGCTCAAAATAAGCAGGCAGTGCAGGTAATACCGTACCAACTTGTCAATGCCTGATCTTGTCAGATCTCAGAAGCTAAGCAGGTATGGGACCGCTGGAATGGCAGGTGGCACAGTGGGCTGGTATGCACACTGTCGTTATGTCCTTGGGCAAGACACTTTACCCACATTGCCTCCAAGTATGCATGTGTTTGAGAGGGAATGTGTGACGGAAATTTGCCTATGGCTACAATCTGGCATGTTTACAGCATGTGTATCATGTATATTCATTAACATGCACTGTCCCCACCAAATAAACAAGTAATAATAATGAATGTGGCATCGCAGGTCAAAGTTCGTCAGTGACCAGTGGATGTGGGAGAAAGGCTTCCACACTCCAGAAGCTCCTGTGAATGCCAGACCATGGTGGGAACTTATTCACATATTTTATCATTTAAAGAGGAATTATGTAGACACAATGTCTGTGATCTTAAAGGTGGTGGGACATCACTGTCCAAAATGTGCCCCTGTCTGCCCCTGTCACTGTCTCACCATCAGTCTCCTGCCAAAAGACTATTGAACTCCTGCGAGAGCAAGGGTTTGATCAAGCCCCTGTTGTGGAAGACTCAGGGTGAGTCCTACACAAACTAGCAATACAGCTTCACACCATTTGGATGGAAAATGTAGATACTTGTAATAATAACAATATGATAATGCTTTCAGAACCAGTAATTATCCAAAAATGTTATCGCTTACAGCACCATTTTGGGAGTGATCACTTTGCAGACCATTCTGTCCTCCTTGTTGGCTGGTACAGTTAGACCTTCAGATTACGTTGACAAGGTGCTCAACACAAATTTCAAACAGGTCTGTTCTTTTATATATAATACTTGTATTTTACTGTCTTTTTGCCTACTTATGTACAGCACTTAAAGCTGTTTAAGTTTTAAATGTGCTGCTATAGAAATAAATATGACTTTGACATTTGAGTCACTAAATAAATAAGAATATTATATATTTAGATCCATCCAAGAGACCATCTCGGGAAACTGTCGCACATACTGCAGGCCAACCACTTTGCTCTTGTGCTCCAAGATTATATTGAGTGTAAGACATTTTGTGATAAGCTATTTGTGGAAAAAAATATTTTCTCAAATAAAGTTCTCCTTGTTCCAGGTGATGCTGAAGGCTTGTCTTGTCAGAAGCAGAAGATTTTTGCAGTTGTGACGGTGATGGACCTTCTTGACTACATAACCACTCACGAGATGCAGAATTGTAACTCCTAGACAAATATGTTAAGAGTTGATTATACACAGTTTTGCATTTAAAAAAGCAACATTAGAACTTAATACATATAAATTGTATCTATATTCATATGCTTTAATTTTTCAAGCTAGTTGGTGCATCTGTGCAAATGTGCAGTTGCATTAGATTTATGTGAAATAGAGCCCCATGAATCATACATGATTATACAAAGGTGTGCTGATGAAACAGATGGAATATTGAACAGTGTAATGTTTTTTCTTATTGGATGTAATGCTGATGCTAATGATAGAATTGTAGAACACACTTGGGCTCTGATTATGACTTGTAGTAGCATTTGTGTACCAGAGGGAGGCAGTGTGCAGACACGGACCACACTGGCCCCCACCTTAACTCTTTATTAATAAGATCACCAATGAAAATCTAAAAGTGTATGTGTGAATAAGATCCGGTCTTGTATAAGTATTTGCTGTCCATTATTCCGGCTTGTAGTATAACTTTTTACATAAATTTATTACAACTCAGTCTCACATTGCAGTAAAAGGGAAGTGGTATTGTAGATGTAGATCTTACTACATCTCGTCTCACGGACATGACAGGACCCTCGAATTCAGGGTTGTCCACACTATGGTCCTGGGAACCAATTGCTCTTGCCCTGAGAATGAGTACTCAGCCTAAGCCTGAGTATTTTTTACAGCAAGTGTAAAACTTGCTCCGTCACAACTCCGACATGACCCTAAAAACAAACATTTTGGTGTGAACACTTGTTTTTAAAGTTCTGACCCTGAATAAAGTTGTGGTAGCACAGTCAAACTTTTTTTGAATGTTTGTATTGACCATCAGGTCCTCTTTACCAGGCTTCACTTTGTTTCAAAATGTGACCCTCAATAATAATCGCTTGGACATGCCACGTTTATCAACCCCATAATGCATTTTCAACAAATGTATCTAGTTTTTTTTTTTTAAAGGTCACAAAACACCACACTCAGTTTTCTGACGCACATTACTTAGTAGAGCTGAGTATTTAATGTGTCATCAGTCAATGGCAATATTGTTGGCTTAAATTAGTGCGAGAACTTGTTTTGGACCAACATTCCCCTGCAAAAGTGGCATAATACAATCAAGTGAAAACTGTTAGTCAAAGGTTTATTTCAACGACAATGATGATCAAATCAGGCGCAGTGAAAATGTGTGCACAAATTTGGATTTGATGTTTTTGCACATGGTTGTTTAAGTCTGACTAGCTTCATAATAATCAAACAACTCAGCATTACCTAAATTGAAATATAGGCATGCATTTACTTATGTGTGGTTTGCTTTTTCTCATTACATCAGTTATCTAGGAACATATCCTTCATAATTCAAAGACAAAACTGATAATTATGGTATAGACATTTTTGTACACGTTCAATCTACTTTCATTCACAGTGTTACTTTTAATTTATGTGCTTGTTAATAGATTTATAACCAACAGGTTACTGCAGTCAGCTTTTCACTAGCAATTGACAGAGGTAGGTGTGTTTGGAAATTAGAGTATAACGCACATTCTGAGCAAGTCCCCCATCAGACATTCAAAAATGCACATTTAGAGGTAAATAAAAAAAACATTGAACATTTCCTCTTTATTTATCTTTACCTTCTCTGATTCAGCAATCTTTTTACCTATCCAAAAGTACCCACCACAGATGCTCTAATAACAAGTCCACAATATATAAAAATCTTTTGGAAAACAAATTAATTCAAAGTGTTTTGCACAACATGAAACGCTGCATCAAGAATCACAATACAAACAGCACAGTACAAATAATCATTATAAACTTTACTTTAAAAGAGAAGAGTGCAGATAAATTACTGTTCATCCTAGATTTGAACATTGTTAGATTAGAGGCCTGTCACATCTTTTCCAGATTGTAACTACATAAAACTTAAACCCCACTGATTCCCCATGTTTAGTCCTGACTCTGGGCACCAGCAGGAGGCCGGTCCCTGAGGTCCTCAGAGCCCGAGATGGTTCATATGGGACTAGCATGTCTGAGATGTACTTTGGTGCTAGGCCATGGACAGACTCCTACACAAGCAGAGATGCTTTAAAGTCAATTCTCTGAGCCTGAAGCCAGTGCAGAGACATGAGCACACGTCTTTTATCTATAATTGGAAGATGAACGCCATGAATTTCCAAGGTCACAGAAGAATGACATTTTAATTTATTTATTCGCATAAGGGTATGTAAGCTTTCTATTTCATAAACAGAATTGTGTCCCCAGATTTGAGGTAAACATGTTCAAAGTTAATACTTTTACTAATAACAATTGTAATTATTCCTAATTATAAAAACATTGTACATGGTTAAGTTGTTGATGTTTTTTTGATAATTATTATTATTATTATTATTATTCATATGGCGTTTGAATTCGCAAGACGATTCTCCAATCAGAAAGCAGAATGAACCTCACATGATTCCGCAAGACCTGCAGAGAGCCAATCGGTGTCAATCAATTTTGATCTGAACGCAGTGCACACTGGCTAGGTTTGCGTTCGACTTTACCCCACCCCAACTTGCTCTGACGTCACGAGTTGAAAACGGGATCAACCAGCTGGAGCAGCTGCCGCAATTCCTGTACGTTATTATAATTTGGCTTAAGCATTGAACGGTCTGAAACAACACTCTGGCTTTTTTATAGTTTTGTTTTCCCTCCTACCTTTTTCTGTGGCTCAAAAACCTGACTTTTGATGCTCATGATTATCATGATGATTTTGTTGAGTTCAATGAGTGCGTAGAAAACACTTTGAAGTTGTTTTTCGTCTTCACAGCAGACTTGCAGCCATCAAATCTCGTCGATCAGCTAAGCACAAAAAAAATGCACCTTGTCTCTCCTTTGGGTTGTCAGTTTATGAAACCTAGTTGGTTTAGACCTAAAAGTCCTCTCTCTGATTTGATGGTCACTACCTAAAGCCCAGCACCAGCAACCAATCATGAATCAGCTTAGTGAGGGAATTCTGGAGGTTTAAATCTATTACTGGCTATAATGAGCAAAACTTTATCACGGCACTCTATTAAACTCTGAATGTGCCTTACCTTTAACATTATGAGTAAAAGTTCATTCACTGCCACCCTTTTTTAGATCTTTTGGCCTTTCAAAGATCAGACCTAACAGAGAACGAATGGCCTTTAAGGCTGGAACCCCCAAAATAATAATGCTACCAACTTGAGACACCCACAATGAAATTAAATAGCAGCAATGATTTTAAGTTGGAAAACAAGTCAAAATCAGGTTTAATGTTTAGTATTTTATGAGGATTATATACCTAATTTCACTAAAATATACAGGTTAAAGAACATATTCATCATTCATCATTTTTAAATAATATCTTAAAATCATCTCGCAAACCTCTGGGGGATTTTTTTTTTTTTAACATGGTATACTATGAGACAATGCCCTTAAACTGTACTGTCTCGTAGGCTGCTCACTCATCGCCCATTCTCCTGTGAATGACATATCCTAATTATAATGGCACACATTGGAGCAGGCTGTTTGGGTGCCGTGTGTCAGCTCTGCAGTGTGTTTTTGTCCCTGGCCTGCTGCCTGTGTTATTATGTGAGCCGGCTGGGAGCAGGCCCTCTGTGTCACTCTCTAGTCCACTCACCATTATCTAACCCAGCAGTGTGCAGTCACTGGGTCACGGGGCCCGCAGCAGCAGTGCCTAGAAAGTTGTACTTGCGTCACTGCTCCAAATGGTTGGATCTGAGTTATGACCCCCTGTGAAATCAATAGGCATGAAAATTGCACAGTAGTTTGACAGAGCTGTTAATGAAGCCTCCTGTCTCCTCTGTCTATGTGTGCAGTCATACACAATTATATCTTTGTATGCGTATGTGGTAAACCAATAAAACATTCTGAGAAATATTTTTCTTCCACTGGACATCAATCTTTGAGTAATGATTTGCTTAAAATCTTTAAGAAGAGTATACAGTGCTCCATTATTAATTTGTTAGTTCACAAATGTATGCATCTAAAGTATACATTTAAAATGGTTATTTGTAATGAATCACATTTTGATTATTCAGCCTATACTGTATGAAGAATTTCGAAATCCTTTGGGGAGATATTTGGAAGGGGATGGAGAACTACTGGAAACCCCCGAGCTAAAGGCTGGAAACCCCTGGTTTACAGATTTATGTTGTAAATCAATTAACCACCAGTAGGTTTGTTTTCTTGTGATTATGGGGATGATTGTTTTATGAAAATAACAAGCAGCAATTGTGTGATGATGAAATACATTTATATAATTAAAAAAATTATCATCACAAGAGGCTTTATCAGCACAGAAGACACGCGAGTTCAGGACCCCAGAGCGCCGTGCATCTTCATCTCAAAGCTACAAAACACTCTATTGAAGACAGTGAGGTGAAGATTCTGAGCAGGAGAAAAGATGGTTTGAAAGAGGAGTTAAGGAGGCAATCTTTGTTAAAAAAGATAATCCCGCTTTGGAGGTTTGGAGGCTTAAGATTCAACCTTGCGGTTGTATATAATACTGGGGCATTCTGATGCTAAGGAGGTACTCAGTGAGGAGGGAGCGAAAGTCAGGTTACAATAGGATGTAGCTAGCCCATTACAGGGCTGTTAGAAAACTTAGAAAAAAGAGTAGTGAAACCAAAAAACACCCTTCATTAGGAAGTCCCGTCCAGTGGGTCTACACAGAGTAGGTAGACCCACAGATCTAAAACCTGAGTTCCCAGACTCAATTCACAAACAGTCCAGATGACTACAACAAAATCTTTTTCTACAATGGAACACTCTTGGACGAATTAGGGATTACACTGATTTGTTTCCAATGAATTATTAAACACAGGAAAACTGAGTAAACCCTCAAAAATTTCTACATGGAAGCAACCGTTTTAACTTCTCACTACTAACAGCACTGAGACGGCTCTCATTAAGGTAACAAATGACATCCATCTGAGCACTGATGCTAGTAAGGCCTCTGTTTTAGTCTTGCTGGATCTCAGTGCTGCATTTGACACTGTCGATCACTGGGCTTCTTCTACAGAGATTGGAGGACTGGGTGGGCATCACTGGTATGGCCTTGGGTTAGTTGAGGTCCTACCTTTAAAACAGGAAATACTTTGTTGAGATTGGTGACTGTGTCTCTGACAGCATGGTGCTGACCTGTGGGGTGCCCCAAGGGTCAATCCTTTGACCCCTTCTGTTCAAGCTGTACATGCTGCCATTGGGTAATACAAAACAGTGGTGTGTCCTATCACAATCATGCAGACTACATCCAGATCTATGTTTCACTGACGGCAGGTGAATATGGACCAGTGGATTCACCCTGTCACTGCCAACGGATCAGTGTGTAGATGCAAAACAACTTTCTCCAGCTGGATTCAAACAAGACTGAAATCATCGTCTTTGGCCCACAGAAACAAAGAGGAAGTGTTACCAATCACCTCCAGTCTCTCTCTCTAAAATCTGTAAACAAAGTAAGAAATTTAGGAGTAATAATGGACTCAGACCTGATTTTCAACAGCTTTTTCAATATGTTCAATAACATCAGTAGCTTTTTTCCATCTGAAAAACAGTTTATTTCAAACCGGGCCACACGTTAAGACAAAAACTGGTTCACCCTAAGGACAAGATGCCTGCACAAAAACAGAGCAATGTAGTGTATTCTATCCAATGCAGTGAAGAAAGTTGTAAAGAGCGGTACATAGGGGAGACTAAACAGCCACTTCACAAGAGGCTTTATCAGCACAGAAGACACGCGAGTTCAGGACCCCAGAGCGCCGTGAATCTTCATCTTAAAAGCCACAAAACACTCTCTTGAAGACAGTGAGGTGGAGATTCTGAGCAGGGAGAAAAGATGGTTTTGAAAGAGGAGTTAAGGAGGCCATCTTTGTTAAAAAAGAGAATCCTTCCTTAAATCATAATGGAGGTTTAAGATTCAACCTTCCAGTTGTTTATAATGGTTTACTGAAACCCTGGAGACGCCCGAGGCATTCGGATGCTAATAAAGGGACTCAAGGTGAGGCAGCCAAACGCCAGGGAATAATAGAACAATAGGCCCATCCCAGTTCAGTTTCAATGGGCCATTATCAGGAGGTCCCGCCCTGTGGGCAGGGCTTTCACAGAGTAGGATATAATCCGGAGTTCTCAGACTTGTTTCACTGATTGAGAATGCCTCTTGGATGAGAGTCGAAACGTTTTGTTTTTCTAAAACAGAGTCCAGATGACTACAACTGAATCTTTTTCTACAATGGAACACTCCTGGACGAATGAGGGATCACACCGACATTTTTATGTTTTTATTTATTTTATTGTGACTTACACTGTATTGTGCTTTTTATGTGTTTTTAACGTTGTAAAGCACTTTGAATTGCACTTTGTACGAATTGTGCTCAATAAATAAAATTGTATTAATTGATTGAAACTATTTACCTACCCTCCAGCGAAGGTAGTCCTGACCAACCTAGCACAAAGATCTGGAGATGGTTCCTCAGGACCACTGCTCCTGAGGAGATGCTCCAGCGGCATTGAAGGATGCAGGGGACAGATTTCCCTACGGGGACAATAAATTGTACCGTAACCTTAACCATAACTTGTTATACTGTAATAATTAAAACAAAAATAACACACAAAAAAATATGTTTTTAATTTATTGCCTTTTGTCAACCACCTGATGAAAAAGAACTATCAAGCTCCTGGTAAGGTAAAATATAAAAATGGCTTATTTTCAGTCAAATCAACCCTTCTGGGATAAATCAAGATCAGTTTGTACACCAAACGCAGAAATAAAAAACAAGAAATTCAAAAATATAATCACAGATCATGAAAGAAAAAGACAAAACAACTGACCTGTGGCACGCGTCAGTCTTGATTTGACCTTCTCTAGAGTGAGACCAAGCTGAGGTTTGTCAATTGAAAATCTTTTTCATTCCATTTTTTAGTTTCCAATTACAGTCATTAACTGCTATTTAAGTGTTTTGCTAAAGTAAAAACGGTACTGCAATGTAATTATGAGAAAATCATGATATCTTGTTAATTTACTATGTGAGTACATTATTTGTGGAATTCTGGGATACCTAGCTTGCTGCAGAGCACATGTGAAGACAGACCAATGCCCTTTGTCATCCATGTTCATCCGGCAATACATTTCAGAGGTAAGGATTAAATGTGAGTTAAGTTATCAGAGTAATGTCTTTAACAGACACATGCATACAATATTTTAGGCTAAAAGAATAAGACTTAAGTGCAGGTTAATGTCGTAATGTGTCATGTTCAAATGTTTTGGGAGATTTTTTAATCAGATAAATAAATAAACAAACTAGATTACCCTTTTTTATTTATCAAGTATATTTTTCAAACTATATTTGCATGTGATGGACTTGACCGCTGCCTGATGTGTTTTAATTTCAAGTGGAATCGTCAGTTAGCAATTTCATCAAATTTTTAACAGACTGAGAAATCATGTCTTCTCATAAACCTTCTGAGAGCATATTTGTGGTAAGTAGTGGTACATTTTTATGATGCAATTATAGAATATGGTGTTTGTGTTTTAATGTAAATGTGGGTTTGCTTTCTGGATTTTAACTAAGGGGATATTACCAACTCTCTGTGACTGCTGAGGCTGATACTGTCGAGGTAATTCTAACAGAAAATATGTTGTATATGCACATGTCCACAAGTTATCCTATCACTCATTTCTATCATTCATCCAAGCACATTCATTCATTCATGCAAGATTTTGATCTTTTGGTATTGTGGCACAGTGTTTCCCAAAGTTATCTGCTGATCATGTGGTGTATAGATAATCCTTAATTGAATATTGGATTAATATGATCCTTAATATGAATTTGGAGTCTACATATAACTTTTTGCTTATATTTTATATTTTGAGTAATTTTAAAGTGTAAAAAATGTAAGATAAAGAAATAAAAGTAGCTACAATTTCTCAGCAGTTGTCACCAGTTTAGCATCAGCCAGCATGCACGGCCCCATGTTGCAAAGATCAGTACACGATACTGGGAAGCTGAAAACATCCTAGTTCTTGCATGGCCTGCATATTCACCAGACATGTCACCCATTGAGCATGTGTATGACAGCATGTTCCAGTTTCCACCAATATTCAGCAACATAGGCGGCCAGTATGGTGGTCCCCCGGACTCCCCCAAAAATGCAGTTATTCCATTATTATCTACTCGGCTCGGTTCTGAGCTTGTGGCCCCGCTGAGCCACTGTTGTATTTCCACTACAGCTGGTGCTCAGTGGTGTTGTGTAAAACTGGGCGTGGAAACAGTGCAAACAAACACGGAGAATAGCAAACAAGTCAAATAAACTTTATTACTCACCTCTCGTCAAGCTAAAGTTAAACTACAGCGTTCTCGTAGCGTTCTTTATAAAAATAATGTGTAGATCCTCATGAGGGTCTGTTTATAAAGCCACGCTGGAGTGAAGCTTTTGTAGATTATGGCTTCAGTATACTCACTTCCTGAGCAGTTTATCATCAACTTTCTGTGCATTAAAAGCTTTTATCTTACATCTAAACTAGAAGTGCAGTGCTCGGATAATTTTGTCATCTGTGAGTGTTTTTTCTCTGGATAGGAAGAAATAGCTGATGCTTTAGCACAACATGTGTGCAGTCTTTATTGCCATGATAGTTTAGTCTTTGCTCCTGGGGATCATACAGATGCTATAAAACTATCTTCATGTCCGTGATCTGCATTTTATGTCTCACGTTTGGGACTTGTTAAGAGTCTGAACTCCTGTAGTGCGCAGCATGATAACGGGGGACACCGCAGTGTTCTGTCTCCTGCTGCTGCTGCTGCAGAAACATTACCCTATACACAATGACACTCTGTAGACGTCACGTTTAGTCCCTGCTTGGCTCAACTTGACCCGAGGGGAAGAGAGTACTAACAAGTGCTGGGTCCGAGGAGGTAGCACTAAATGGAAATGCATTAAAGCAGGGCTGAGTCGAGTCGAGCAGGTACAAATGGAAAAGGCTAAAGCACACCTATGCCATATTCAGGCTGTCTAATCAGCATTTTGATATGTCACACCTGTGAGGTAATATTAATATTAATATTAATTAATATATTAATTCATATTAATATATTAATATTAATATTAATATTAATATAATATAATATAATATAATATAATATAATATAATATAATATAATATAATATAATATAATATAATATTATGTTATGTTATGTTATGTTATATTATATTATATTATATAACAAAATACTTACCTATGCTTTGATTAAATTGATAAAACACTTTTGTATTTGTCTAATACACAATATTTAGCAAAAGGCACATTTTTGTGCTATATCCATTAAGTCTTCTGTGTAGATCTGTCCAGTGAAGGTCAGCTCTGATGACTTTCTTCTTGAAAAGCACAGGCAGGAGTTAATCCTGATAGGAAATAGCCCAAAGGAACAGTGTACAATGGAGGACATTGTGAGGAATCACAGGGCTTTATGTGCGTATGTAGACAGAACGGGAGGCAGCCCAAGGAGAACATGTCCTGGTTTTAATTTCTCAGCCTGCGTCAAAACGTATAAATCACAAATGAGTCCAAATGAAACAGAAAGACCCCTGGTCTTGTCTTCTCTATCTCACTGCTTTTTATCAGAAGAGAGTACATTTGTGCAGTGCATTGATGTGTCCAGCCTGTGAGTGTAGGTATGCAAGGGAAAGGAGGACAGTGCATTTGGGTCCTGCGTCACAGTGTGGCCCCTGGGGGAAGCTCGGCGCTCTCAAACTAACCTCTGCATATTTACACAGGGTTAAAGGATCAACTGTTTATTGTTCCTCATATTTTCTCAGGTGTTGCTTCATGCAGAAAAATGATGAGTTTCTGCAGTGGCTGATCCTTTCAGCTCAAGGCCCAGGGAGGGACTGAAGTATAGCCTTTGTTAGGTACATTTTATTTCCACTATTTCACTTTTATTTGAACATCAAGCTAGAAATTCTATTCAAATTAAAATTTGCCCATTCAAAAGCTATACAAAGGCAACAGTGCTAAAAGAAATTTCACTGTAATGTATGGATAGGTCTGTTGTATGTCAATTTTCTTTCACAAACCAACTTAAACTGTTTGTCTAACTCTTAACAGACCAGTGGCAAACAAACCCAATGGCCTCAGAGGGAGTTTGATGCTGATGTGAGCTGACGGACTGAGGAGCTGCATTAAACCAATAGACTGATAGAATGACTCAGGTCTTTGTGCAGACAGCACTCTTCCTCTCGCCCTCAGACCAAATGGAAGTGTCTCCCCAGGCACACAGAAGGGTTGTCTTATGAAACCAGGGTCCACGCCAAGGGCTCTTGACTTATTTACAAAACCCAATGGCTTTTCTGTCGGACCACTGCAAAACATTTGATTTGAGAATCATTTAACCAATCAGATTATCTATGAGGCGACTCTATCAGGGACTAGGGATTTTGGTTTGCACCTGCACATAATTATTTCAAATGATATTATGAAGAATCCTATTTTCTAATTGTGTATTATGTTTCTTACAAATGGTCAGTACAGCTGTGCTCATTTTTGACACCTATGTAGAAGTTGCGGTCTGAGCTCTTGCCTCTCAAGAAGGAGATCATGGGATCAATTCCTGGGCGAACATAACATCACATGATCTCTATGGGTGAGAGACCCCCCCGTGTTACCGTGGGTTTTCTCCAGCTTCCTCACACCGTCCAAAGGCATGCATGTGTTAGGTTAATTGGCAACTGTAAAATTGATCCTAGTGAATGAATGTGAGTGTGAATGTTTGTCTATGTCTCTGTGTTAACCCTGCGGCAAGTTGGCCACTGTCCAGAGTGTACCCTGCCAAAGGCACTGGGATAGGCTCCACTCACCCGCGACCCCTAACGGGAACAAGCGGTAGAAAATGAATGAATATCCACATATTGTTGTATGGCATAGATTTTCAATAGACATGCCCTGCCCAACATCTATTTACAAAGCTTGTATTAGATCTCAAACAATGACGATTTAGTCTGGTTAACAAGAAAACACATTTAAACACATTTAAATGCATTTAAACTGTATAACTACTGCTCCTAACCCACAATTACAAAATCTTTGTGTGTCCAACGCAGTCATTTACATAATAGTTCAAGGTTGGCACAGCAGTCTTTTACTGTTGTCTGCGGCAAACTCTTACGACTGTTAGTCAGACCACATCTCTCTCTCTTTCACTCTCACTACTTCATGATCTTAACCGTCTCTTTGCGGCATGACCTTGCTGCGGCTTATGTAACCACATTTGCATGTATGTGTAACATGACCTTTAACACAAATCTAAACAAGTGTGTGCATGAGGTAACAGTGCTGCATGAACCCCTAATGTCCATAAGTGCATCAGGTACTGTGGTAGAAGTTTGTGCATGTCTTTGGTAGAGCTGTGCAGAGGGATGAATGCAAATAATGGGTAAGATGCATTTTAGTTGTTGACTCTACATTTTGGGAGCCCCCTTCTTCCTTTCCAGTTGTGTCTGGTTCTACGTCAAAGCTTCCTGCCTGTGACAATGTGAAAGGGTTTTCCCACTCAGTGCCCATTGAGAGGGACAGTCGGCCTTGCTGCTCCCTCCCCAGTGCCTTCATGGACATGTTTTTTTGAGCTGAAGAGTGTGGAGTGAAATCATGTATTTTTTTCCTTTACAGAGTTTAGGATTGTCAAAACGATTTATTAAGGACTTAAATGAATAATTCATTAATTAATTAAATTATTAAAGACTGTATCCTGTGGTTTATTATTTTTAAAAATACATAATTAATTTGTGTCTATTCCTGCTAGTTTTATTTATTTTATAAATGTTGATTTAGCTGTTCTATTGTTTTTACCTTGTAGCACTTTGACATTTGGTTATAACACATTTTTACAATTATTATTGTTATTATTGTTGTTGTTTATAATAATAATATTTTTTTTATATGATTATATGGTTGTGTCCTTTGGTTTGTTCATAGTCTAAATATTTTTGACAAAAGACTAAGCGTGAGTCCTTCATCTTGTTGAGTATATAAAAAGCCTCTTGGCTACATGGTATTGACGGGCAATACCATTGATTTTTGATTCAATCCGATACCAAGTAATACCATGACAAACATCACGATATAGATCGGAAATGAGTTTTGTACTAAAATGCATTGAAACACCTCAATTAGGATTTTTTTTTTGTAACTATAATGAACTATAATGAATAGTAAATATATATGTGCAGAAAACTTAAAATATGAATAATGTATTATTAAAATATGAACAAAAATGTAAGTAAAAAGCAGCATGTTTTGGAGAAATTTTGAAGAAAGTAAATTGATATTTTTGCACGAGTATCGATAAGTTTTGATACCTCTGTCAGTATTGATATATCGATATTTAGTATCGAGCTGCGCATCACACCTGCAGTATAGGAACTAGTAAGTGACTTGCACTAATCAACAACTTTTTGTGACCAATTTTGGGACCTTGGCTCTGTGTTTAATATCAATAAGGTGTTTGTGCTACCATATAGTTGATCAAAAACAATGTTAAGTTTTTTCACAAACTAGCACTCAGGACAGTTGAATGGACACTTTATTATTACACTTCTCGTTGAAAATAACAACTAGGACTTTTTTTAAAAAAAAGGTTCACCTCCAACTTTTCTGCACAGAGATGTTATTGGTTTGCACATTTTAATATTTCCACGTTATGGTATCAAGATGACACTTATCTTTTTTCATGGAGACAAGCTTGAGTCAGGTCACAGAAAGAATGTATGCTTTTCACACACACCAGGAAAGTTGCATAGAGCAGCTTTGAAATGATCTTTTTTTTTTCATATCTCGAAAAATATACTAATTCAATAAATGACAATGTGATATACTTGTAAACCTACACTATGACGGAGACTTATGCGTCTGTGTTACTACAACCACCTTCTTGGAAGTGCTGGGTCAAACTACAAGTAAAGAAATGCCGTGACTGATGTGGCAGATCACTTTGACCTGCTTTTCTCTTTGGCCTTTCTCACACTTTGGTTTAGTTGTGTTATATTCACATATTTGTACATATCCATGTAAAGATTTTACAGTGACTTTCACTTTTCCTCAATAACTAGAAAATCCATTGGAAAACAGCATGTAGCTCTGCTCCTCTATTCTTATAGCTGCCCTCTCTTCTCCTTTGTCAGACTGTCAATGTTTTTCCACTGAAGTGAAAAAAGAACTATGACGTTAACAGGATGTGCGCTAATTTCCTTGGACTCATTGCTTGTTCCTGTCGTTGGACTTGAATACGTGCTATAACTAAACATAGATGGGAAAGACTGTGTAGAGTGAGAAATTGGACATTGATATAGTGAAGACAAAAATGTATTACTCAAATGTAGCTTAAACCTTCACCAAAGCAGGGACTATGTTATGACAAACTTGAATAAAATATTTGGATGACTTGACCAAGAACTGGAGGAGAACTTTCAGTAAGACAAGTGAGATGAAAGGTTATAGGAATAATCTTGAATTTCCCGAGACCAATATTTGGTCCTGGAACAATCTTTCTAAAGATCTATGTCAAGATGGCAACACATATTCTATTCTATTTAGACGTGTAGTCTAGGCCCGGGCTAATCTCCTGATTCCAATGAAAATCCCTTAAAACAATTAGCACTATTAATCTGAGGTGAGAGAAGTTTGATATGGTCTAAATGACAAATGAGCTTGATAAACAAACCAGAAAGCACGGCTCTGTTTGAGTTTGGCCTGCATGTGGAGGAGGGAGTGGTTAACAAACTGTAAATCCTACAGAGGATTTCCGCCTGTTCAGTTCAGTTTGATCAGGTTTCATTTTAGAGGCCTACTGTAATATGCCACATTTCTGAAATGTTCAGTTGAAGTAGTAGTGTCTACTAAACCTGCATTCAAACAATAATAAAAGTTTGGATTTTATCTGTGTAAATTGTAGATTAGCGATTAAACTGTTTGTAAATTACAGTTTGGTGTTTTTTATGGTTTATCATTTAGAAAGAACCCAATATGTTTACCTTACTTTACTTTGTCTGTTGATAAAGAGAAAAGGAAAAGTTTTAAGTCCTGTTAATTACCTTGACAAATTCACTGGAATTCACAGCCTCATGACTGCTGCCCTGGGACAGAAACAATCCGCTCCTCTCAGGCACACACTTCGCCAGCGTTATCACAGCCTCAACAAACACACATGACCTACACGCTCCCGAAAGCACTTCACACACTTCTTTTGTATAACTGAATAACTGTTCTGAGAAGTGTAAGGCCCTTGTACTGTAAACAGTTTGCATCGTGAAGAGTAGTTTACGTCAGAGCCCAATTACTTAATGCGTCCACAGCAGTCAGAGGGGCCAGACAGTCAGTTGAAACACACAAACAAACAAAAATACAAAGGAGTCTGTGCTCTCTGTGAAGACAGCAGCCGCGACCTTTGACCTGCAATGATAACAATGCTGTTTATCATTGCAAATTTGACAAAAATATTCCCTATTCAAGTGAAGACTAGAGAGGGCTAAACTGATAACCTGCATCTCTTCCACTCTTCGACTTTCCTTCTCCTCTAGTGGGGGCGACTGACACCTGAGCAATCAACGTCACTGGGATTTTTCAGAGACAAGTGAGCAGAAATGAGAAGTTTATGAATAATACAACAAAGGGCCATCATTGCTACCTTGCCTTTGCAAAATCACCTAGGACGCCATAGTTGGTATGACATAAAAACATGTGGGCACATTTGATATCATGTTAATTGTACATGGTACTTTGGGAAAACATCCCTTTTAAATTTGATCTGTGGAATTTGAAAATAATTGAAATCACAAATCAGGATTATTTTGATCTGGATTTCAAGTTTTCAAATATTAAGCTCTGGTATATATTGGTAGATCTATCTCTGATCTCATGCCACGGCTGAAAATGCCGTAACAAATAGAAGATGGTAACCCATTTGTTTAAAATCCATTTGTAGATTTTATATTTTTATTAGACCAATTTCAGAAGATGCTTCTCTAGTAATTTAGCTAACTGTTTTCTTAAGTGATTCTTAAATGTAAGCTGGCAGCTGATCTACTGTAAATTCATGTGGTTACACTGCTGCTGGTGACGTGTTTGGGCCATCACCCTGACAGCCACATGTGACGTGTGGCAAGCATGGCAACAAAGCGGTCGCTCTGATGCCCCAGAAGCCCCAGAGTGCAACAAGAGCTCAGGCCCAGGAGCTGACCCCGTGACGCACCTGCCATCTGACTTCCACCATCTACAGTTTCCACTTAGGCAAAAGTCCTGTACTACTCATGACAGGGCCATATGCTATGGCAAAAACAAAAACCAAAAAACACCAAACTGTGTCGACAGTTCCTCTTTCACCAGCTCTTTCATGCCTCTGAGGTGCACGTAACAGGTTTTTTTTAATGCAGATTTTTTCTTGTAAGATTTTCTGGCTCGAAGGCTTTGTTGGATAGGTCAGTTGTTGCATAAAATGGGGAGAGAGAGGGTAGAGACAGTCGGCAAATGGTCGAGGCAGGGAAGCAAACCTGTTGAGGTGGTAACAACCACAATGCCAATGCAATGTTAGTTGAACAGGGATAGCAATAACTGAAAGCGTAATAGTGATATGTAAGTAGTGGACACTTGGGGCAGTAGAAAGAACTCAAGCATAGATAGATTAACAAATATTTCTGAATACTCTTGATTTTTTACTACTGCAGCCAGCAGTAAAAAGCTTTTTGTAGAAGTATAACTACTTGAGTTTATTTGAATCCTAATGTTTACTATTCCACCCCATTAACTCTAATCTATTCCAACGGTTCTGCCCCACTTTCCTGACATGCACCAGAAAATGTCTCCTTTTTTTTTTTTTTTTATTTTTTTTTTTTTTTTTTTTTTTTTTTTTTTTTTTTTTTTTTTTTTTTATTTCTATCTCAATGTTAACGCACATATTTAATGACTTCAATAATTGGTTTGTTTACTTTGATACTATGCAAATGTAAAAGCCCTATAGCACATCAGCTTTTGTTGCTGATTCGGTTGCAGCTGCTGGGCCAGTATGAAGGAATGTTGTGGCGGTGATGGAATGCTCACGCAGACGCCAATGCCTGCTGCACAATATTAGCCCAGCTCGAAGTGCGTCATCGTGTTAACAGCTGACACGGTTGGGCTCTGGTGTGTTTGTGTGTCACTCAGTGTGTAGGATCTTTCGCTTGTGTGTGTATTTCTTTAATCTTGTTGATGTTTGACCCACCCACCTCCAAATCAAAGCACTGCTTGTCCATTATCATGTATGTGAGAGCTATGAGAAAGATTACAGCCTGCTAGGAATGGTGTGTGCGATAGTGAGGGCAATTAGCCCCTTCATTAAAGGTACAGGGGCTGGAGATACTGTTATGACTAAGTGCTGTTTTCAGATTACAGGGGAATTCTAAAGGAGTACAGTGGCACAAGGCACAGATTGTACTGTAGAATACGTTTGTTCTTGATCCAATTCACATGGTACTTTACAGCATCTCAATTACCTGTCTAACCAGCAGGCTAAAGGATATTACTCTACTGGCAGAATAACATTAGTAGAAGTGGCGGATGTGGCTGTTCGAAAGCAGGAGGGTCTGGAACCACACCATACAGAGCATCCAGTCCGGTCCAATTTTGGGCCGATACAAAATTTGATGTACTGCTAATTCGATGTACATCAATCAATCATGGAAGACATCTCCTCTTGAATATCTTTGTAACATCATCAGACTTAAAGAGTTTTTTAGCACAACACAATTCTGCACTGTAACTGTTCTCTCAAGTATTGTAAAAGTGTGTTGTCTTGTTTTTATTTTGAGAGTAAGCCTAGTAGTTTGACGAGTATACATTTCCAGATTAGGAGTAAATTAGTAAGTAAATAAGTAAGTAAGTAAGTAAGTAAGTAAGTAAGTAAGTAAGTAAGTAAGTAAGTAAGTAAGTAAGTAAGTAAGTAAGTAAGTAAGTAAGTAAGTAAGTAAGTAAGTAAGTAAGTAAGTTTATTTAAAGCACATTTAATATAATAAAATACAATAAAACATACAAGACATGTAAAAACAAGGTAAAATAATGCTATAAAATGTTCTGCTCAACTTGTGTAAAATGTTTTTAACAAAGATTTATATTCTATATATATATTATATTATAAATATTCAGAGTTCTAATGACCCGAGGAAGACTATTCCAGAGTCTGGGACCCGCAACTGCAAAAGCGCGGTCCCCTCTGGTTTTTAACCGTGACCTCGGAACATCCAAGGTCATCAGATTTGCTGATCTCGATGCTCTAGTAGGAACATGGACAGACAAAAGCTCTGAAAGATATGGAGGAGCCAGCCCATTCAAACATTTGAAAACAATATATAACAATTTAATATATATAATAGGAGTACACTTCTGAAACCTCTAGGTTTAAGCAATCAGTTAATTCACCTGTGAATAATTGTCGAGGCTTACAGTATATAAAATAATCAAGCAATTCTGTAAATGGTCTGAATCAATCAATAAGACTTTATTTATAAAGAGCTTTTCATACATTGAATGTAACACAGCATACAGTATTTTACAGCGCATTGAAGACACCATTAATCACAACAGTCACTTGCCTGATGTGTTGTGCTAATACACAATCAGTAAATTAAATTAGACATTTGTAGAATGTTTGAGAGAAAGGCTGATACATGATGCAGGTTTCAGTTGAATTTCCTTTTAAATCAGTTGTATCTTGTTAAAACTGTTGATCAGAAACAATCTAAAAATAAGCTTGTGTTTACTTTAATTTGAGTTTATTTTTAGAGGGCACTTAGAGCAGGGAATCCATACAACCAACTCGAGACCCCCACAGTCAAATGATATATAGGTTTGCTATAATTTCAAGTTGTAAATCTTTTAAAATTATGTTTATTTGTAAATTTTGTGGTCGTTTTTTACTCTATCTGACTCAATTAATACAGGTTCATCATTATTATGAAATCAACTCGTGACCCGCAGCTCATGCTTGGCTACTACCCAGGGTTCCTGACACCCACTTTTGAGGGTGACTTAGAGGTCAGAGAGGTTTTAAACAAGCTTCTGCAGTGCTAGTAGGTCTATTTGTGGTGAATAATTGTACTATCAGGTCACAAACCAGTGCACATTTTACTGGTCTCAACGCAATCCAACATTTCAAATCAATGTGTGCATATGAAAGTTAGAATGCCGTTGAGTTGTTAAGGTAACATATGACATATTTTTTACCCCACAGACCCTTACCATTTCTTAATATATATATAATAGGCTATACTTTACGTTTCCTTCACTCCTTTCTGGTCAACTAAAGTTAGTTACATGAACCCTCTGACACCCTCTCATGCCTTGTCCCGTCACCATTTCCTTGTCTGGTTTATTTATTTGGCCATGGGGCATTGGCGTGTGGTGTTCAAGTTGGTTCTGCCAGCACTGAGGGTTATTGGCAGTGACGTATGTGTACCGTTTCTCCCTCATGTACACACAATTAGTGCAGTGTTAATCTGGCAGTACAAGGAAGAACTGCGAGCCCCCTTCTACAGTTTTTGTAAAGCGACCGTATTTCTCTGTATGCCTGTAAATTGGGCCTTACATCATTCTTCCAGTCCCAGTTAGAAAAGCAAAGTGATCACTTATCTGACCCATAAATGCATATCATGGCATCTTATCGTGCTATGCCATGGTTTTGGGTCTGACGCCACTGCCCTACATTACAGACCTCTCTGACTGAAGTAGCAACTCATGCTATAACAAGTCAAACAGCTTCACACTGATCATATGAATTTCCTCTCATCCAATCACTTCCTTACTAATAGATGAGCGCTCGAGGGAAAGTAACTTTTCAGATTGGAAATGCAATTTACACACAAACAAGACCGAAAGCGAATTGAATTGAGACAGTGGATTGAATTGAAATTAATTTTTGTCCCAAATAGTTGAACAATCCCAATCCCAAAACATGTGATAATAATGGGCCACTTGGCACCACAATTTCCCCAGCAACAAGTTAGCAAGAAGGCTTGTGTCATCACTGTCATTGTGTCCGTATAGGCCCGACGCACCTCCTTCTAACCTTGCTCAGTTTGTGTGTGGTGTGAGTGATTGGTGATAGTCGGACGGACTGTTGGTCAGTCTACCCAGGGCTGCTCCACTTTTTACATTTAATTTATCAACCTTTATTTAACCAGGTGACAAACCCATTGAGATCGAAAGCTCTTTTACAAGGGTGACCTGGGTTGGGAGAGAAAGAATAATGTATTGTGTTTTCTATATCGCTGTTCTCAACTTATTTGATCAATTCCTGGTACCATTTTTCTAATTACAGCCAATTGTTTTGACCCCATTTAATCTTTTTCTATATATGACGCAGGTGTTCCATTAATAATCAAATACCTAAAGATGTCGCCATAAGAGGAAGTATGTTTTGAGATGTGTGAGAAGTACAAATTTTTGTTTCACATTCTGTTAGCAATGTATTAAGCACAGTTTCCATTGGAATAAATCTATTCTACCTACTGACTAATCCAGCAACACTTTAATGCCAAAGGTATGATTAATATGCATACATTATAATAACATTGACCATGTAATACCTACTAATAAGAGAATTGTCAGCCTTGAACTGAGTAACTCTAAATTTTATACTAAATTTAGCATCAATAGCTGATATAGGCCGTACTGGATACATTGAGTTCTGTTTGAGTGCCCAGAGTGACGGCTTACATGCGCCAATACTCAGCAAACCTCATGCAGTTATAAACAGTAAACCCAGACTCCGTTGCCATGGACTACACTGAACAGATGACCACCCAAAATGACAAGATGTATTCTCTTTTCACATTAATTGTTATAGAATTTAACATAAATTTGTACATCTGTTTCATTATTACCATGTTTTGCAATGTTCATATAAATTAGGGGAGCTCCTCAGGGCTGACGGTAAGCCCCTATATCATTCAGGTATATTTTAGTGACACTTTTAAATGGAATATACATTTTGAGTGACAACGGGATCATTGTTGTCCTCATAGTCCTGGAAGCTGAAACATGTTAAGCACACCCAGCTATAAACCAGCTATAAATCCCGTCATGTCGTGTTGAGAGCCTGTGGCAGAGGCCGAGTTAGTTAAAGCAAGGTCATATCTGCAGCTGGCCTCTGCTGATGACTGATGTGTTTGTGGCCCCTGGTCCAGTCTCTCCTCAGTATCCTTCTGGAAAACTCACGCCAAATGTCTGGGAATATGTTGAATGTGTAAGAGCGGCATTTGCCAAGCAGTAAGTCAAGGAGAAGATGTGTTCACTTCAATGTTCATCAACACCTCCCTCACTCCCCTGTGTAACGGGACATAATAAAAAACATGGCTTGCATTGCAGTATTTGGCTCAGCTGCTCATTTGAATGTTGCGTCACTTCTACGTCCAAACACTTATCATTCCTCTGTCTT
This sequence comes from Chaenogobius annularis, assembly GCA_015082035.1. Taxonomy (NCBI): domain Eukaryota; kingdom Metazoa; phylum Chordata; class Actinopteri; order Gobiiformes; family Gobiidae; genus Chaenogobius; species Chaenogobius annularis. The sequence continues at coordinate 679,197 of BJKM01000325.1, forward strand.
TCCTGCAATCGCTAAGGTCACAACGTCATCTCGTGAGTTCACTGTGATTGACTGCTGTTAAATAATACATATCTGCCTGGGTTATTCATAATTTGTTGCAGATAAATAATTTATTTTGCAGTGATGTAACAATTGTTATTTGTTTATTGTTTTTCCAATTAAAACACAAGATTTGCTTTCGATATTTGTAACTATTACACAAGACTGAAGAAATGTATAATGCATGCACTCACAAATGTGCATAAACATAGTGCAGGATTTTTCAAGTAAAAACAGGTTTAATTTCAAGAAATATACTCATTCAAGTAGGCCCACATGTAAAGGTACAAAGGCACAAAATATCCCCAACACAGTGTAACTTGAGTTAATACAGTAAAATAACTACAGATTCGTTTTTTGAGAGAAAATAAGATACAACATGATTTACTAACATTGCTTTGCAAAACTGCCCATCCAGTTCTGAACCAGAGTTAAACTAGGACTAGACCAGTACCTATCAGGTCTGAACCAGGACTAAACCAGAATAAAAGCAGGTCAGAAGCAGAATTAAACAAGGGCTAGACCAGTACCAGTCAGATCAGAACAAGGTCTAACCCCGAATAACAACAGGTCTAAAGCAGAATTACCGGTAAACAAAGGACTAAACCAGTAAATAAGTAATAATTTAATTTTTTCAATAGTTGGAAGACCTAATTTGGCATATGTTGAATAGCACTGTTGTACACCACTGATCAGTACTTTGTTTTGACCATCAGCCTCACTGTGGCAGGGTAAAAACTGTTCTGAAAACGTGTGGAGTTGGCTCCTGTCTGCTCGTTTGTGTCTTAGACTGTAAGTGCAGTGCTTGTATTTGAGCAGAGTGGGCTGAGTGACTAGAGTCCTTCATGATCCTTCCTCTTACACTAACCAATATACAGGAATAGTACAGTGTTGTCATCATCAATATTGTCTGTTAAAAACAAATACATCTCGAAATAACTATAGATATTTTTTTTAAATTATACTGAAAATACGAATACATATAAATTAGTTTTAAAGAATTTACAGCTTTGAAATCCTTAAAAGAAAAACTCCAAAGACCAAACATTTAGGAAGTGAGGTTTATTTAAATAAATATCCACATAAATAAACAATCGTTCAGTTCAACAGCTGTGTTTCCATTAGATCTGAGAGCCCGCGCTTCACTCACACACACCTGCAGTGCACACACACAAAAACACACACAGACAGTGACATACATATGCTCACAGTAACACACAAACATTGAATACTTCTCATTGTAACTAAAGTATATCAAAAGGGTTGTAGTGTTTAAAGTATGAAGTTTGACAAAATTTATAACACAATTAAAGTGCTTTTGTTTACACAATGTAATAGAAAAGGTATCAAAAAGGGCCTTCTGAACGAGTGGCTGCTTATTCAATTCTTCAAAGTTGCAGTCAATTGTTCAGAGAAAGGCACAAGGGCTGGAAGTTACTCCCAAACCAGGAATACATACGTTGCATGCGACTGATATAAACTAACAAGCCAAACATTACATATTGTAGTTGACGTCTAATACAGCATCTCAAAATCTTTTTCTACCCACCGATCCAGCACAAAACAGTATTGCTATGTGTAATTCATTTTTGTCTTCTTCATTTTATTTTCAATAAAAATACATAAAAGTAATACCACCTCAATATTGGCAGTATCTGGAAATGTCTCAACACAACTGGGGTTTGGTGGCAAAGCTCGAAAGATTGTGTAGAATACAAGCACATGACTATGCTACAATGTAAAACAGCATTTAAAGTGAAATAATCAGTAGTGTGCAACTATTGGCCCGTCTATTGTGCTATCAGTCTTTGGTAAAACCCAAAAAACCTTTTTTTTTATACAACTCTAAAAGGCTGTATTATTTGTTTTACACAACCAGTGCGTCTTCTAGTCACAGAAAAGGAACCTCAGGCGAAACTTTGACCATTGTATGTAGATTCACAACAGAGTGTGAAATATTGCACTGCTCCCATCTTTGTTCTGTTCATATCTTGAAAAATACTTTTTTCCTTGTTATCGTGTTGCCTGAGGAGGTAGTAAATGTCTAAAAATCAACTGCAGGTGTTCAGGTAAGGTGCTACTAAGCTGAACATGTACCTTGTGCTTCAATCAGACTATTTCTAACTCCTATTAGCTATGGCTGATGAGATTGTAGCAGTCATTTCGCAACTTGAGGTAAAAGCAGCAGTTTGCGTAGCTATCATCACAGTTTCAGTTCAACTCCTTCAGGTTCGGTATGTTTAAGCTTAGGGCAATATATTGTACGTTCGATACACTGCTACACGTCTTTTCAGAAAGGCGAAAAACTTAAAAAAGAAGAAAAACTTTTGGTCTTTTGTCCAGTATGTTGGAAAAACAAGAACGGGAAGTGAAACACATTCAGAAATGCACCTAAAACAAGGAAGATGGTAGCTTCCTGTTTTGGAATAATAAAAGTACAGCAGACGTGTCACTACTGTCTCTCTCCAGTGTCTATATGAGCAAAATCTTCATTTAGCTCATTATTGCTTTTTAGATACAGGTTTAGTGTCTCCATCAAGGGTTTGGTTATTGCTTAGTCTATATAGCTTATAAGATTACACTTGTCCATATTATCGTATCGTATGTGGTCCAAACTCACTTATTTTTAATCTTGGTCCATTCTGGTTACTTCACCATGACACAACTGCTAAGCTGAGACTGTGCTGCCAAGCCCAAACCTTGCATGTTGGGGTCCACATTTGTTGCTGTCCCCCACATGGCTGGTTTGGAGTGAAGTGGAAAGACAAGCGTTGTGGTTGGGATGGAATGTTGAGGCTGGAAGTGCACGGGAGGGTGTGGCTGTTGGCTGATGTGGAGACGGGCCTCGAGAAGGTAAGCAGCAGAGGCCACGCGGGACAGAGTGGGACAAGCAGAGGGGCAGGACTCCAGAGTGGGCTGCCACGGAGAGTGTTGCTGCTGGAGGGGCACAGAGGCAGTCTGGGATGGCAAGACGGAGGGGGCTTCAAACATGGACGGTGTGGTGAAGATGTTTGACGAAGGAGGGGAAGGACACTGCTGCTTCCGAGACAAAAACAGCAAAGGATTCTGGGTAGGTCCAGTCTGAGCGGCTGAGACCTGAGAAAGAGGTTGGTGCTGGATCTGGAGCATCCTGAAAAATAGAAATATGTTAAGTGTAATGTTGTCGTTAACATAATGAACTCTCCTCTCAGACATGAGCCTTACCTCTGCTGGTGTAGCACTTCCTCCAACATGCTGCGGTGCTCAGACAGAGCTGGCCCCAGTGATCCTCGGCTGCAGCGGCTGCAGGAGGGCGGAGGAGCAGCCTGCCTCGTCAGGCCCTTGATCTTGTTTAATCCCAGAAGCCCTTTAGTGCGTGTGTTTTTCCTCAGCTGCTGACGGAAAGCTTTGAGGCCTGTGGGAAAGTGGAGAGAGAGTGTTAGGCTCCTATTTGATCCAACATCAGTGACGTAAGATCTGTGGACTTCAGTTGCCTTTATGTACCTTGAGTGAGAGACGTGTCCGAGGCACGGCGACCCTCTTGGAAGCTGGCAGGTAGGCCACCCTGTGCCTGGGGGAGGAGATGAGAGGAGAGGGCCAGAGGAGTTGCAATCGGCAGTAAGGCTCCATTCTCAGCTCCAGAGGCCAAGAGGGAGGACATGCCCCCAGCTGCAGCCTGGGACGTGGTGCTGGGGCTGGAGGAGGACTTCAGACAGCTGTCAGAGGAGGCACCATCTGACGGGCTGACCACAATACCTGGAAAGAACATCAAAACATAAATCACTTTGCATAAGAAAAACTATTGAGGTGTAATCAACTGTTAGTGCGCTACTTACATGGAGGGTTGCACTGATGAAACTGAGCCGAAACCTCTGCCAGTGTGTGTCTGCGAGACGTGGTGGTGGGAGGGAGCAGAGGCCCGAGAGCCTGAGATACCTCCTCTTCCTCCAGGTCCCGGGGCCGTACCTCTTCACTGATGCTCGTCTCCAGGAGGCTGTTGGGCGGATATGGACCGATTCCACAGAAGGCGATTCAGGCTGGCCTCCACCGGAAATACCACACGCTACAAAGTGACACAGCACATTCAGTTATTTATAAATGTTGTAGACATTAGACAACAAAAAATAACAGATAAGATAATACATGACAATATTAATTTAATTGATTAAAACAAATCTGGTTACCTGAAATAATCCTCCATGCTCACTCTCCACCTCAGTAGTGTAGACTGGTGCACTAGTTTTGGACAAGGCAGAATAAGCAGCAGTTCTGAAGCTGTCTGTGGACTCCATGATCACCTGAAAGATATAAGAACATTAAGTCATTTTGCAAAACCACTTTTGATACCAGTATGAGAATTTATATGTGTGGGGTAGGTACTAACCTCTGTGCTGGAGGAATCTGAGGTACTCCTGGGTCTCTGGCTCCATGTCCCACACTGACGGCTGAGCTGCTGGTTACGGTGGTCTCTTACCCGCTCCAGCAGCAGGTAGTAGATGGCGGAAAAATGATTGTAACTGCTACTCTGGAGAGACTGTGAACAAACAAAGTAATTTTAGAATCTGTTAACTCTATTTGTCTATTTTGAATTTGCTTAAAGAGTGAAACGTGTCTTACCTCGATTGTCCTCTGCCGGTCAATACCCAGTGTATTCATAATGTTGAGCACAGGTTCACTGTAGTCTCCCAGGTTTGAGTTGTACTCCGTCAGTGGGGGGCTGAAGGTCTGGTGGGCCACCGTGGGGTCCGCTAACATCCATCGATGCTGCTTGATCTGGGTCACAGTGATCCTCTTGGCTGGGTCAACAACTAGCATCTTACGGATCAGGTTTTCACAGTCCTGGGACATGAAGAAGGGTATCCTGAAGCGCCCCTCTGTCACGCGCTGTCTAAGAGCAGGCAGGCTTGGACCATCAAATGGGAGAGAGCCGCAGACAAGAACGTACAAGACCACACCAAGACTCTGTTTAAAAAATATTAAAAAACAATTGTCATCAACTCATTCAATTTAGAAAAATATTCTTTCTTCACAATTAATAGTCGTACCCAAATGTCCAAACCAGGACCCTCATATTCCTTCCCTTCAAAAACTTCTGGAGCAGCATAAGGCGGACTGCCACACCACGTGGACAGTGGCTCCCCTGCATTGTAAAAGTTACCAAATCCAAAATCTACAGGAAATAGGGAAGGAAAAAAAAATCACAGAATGAATTTCATCAGCTCAGAGTGTTTTAATCATTTTAGTTTAATCAGCCTCATTTGTGAAACTGTTTCCTCACCAGCTAGTTTAATGTTCATGCTGGCATCCAGCAGTAGGTTTTCTGTTTTAAGGTCCCGGTGAACAATGTGGTGTCGGTGGCAGTAGTCCACTGCTGCCAGGATTTGCCAAAACTTCTTCCTTGCTTCGTCTTCACTCAAACGTCCATTTGAGGTGAGGTGGTCTGCAAGAAAAGGACACTCATACTTACATCTGAGCTGTCTTTGAATCATTTATCAGTGGATTACGCAAGTGAACTTACCAAACATCTCTCCGTTCTTTGCGTACTCTGTGACGATGTACAGCATATCTTTGGTCTCCATGACCTAAGGACAGAAGGAAAGAAGGGTTAAGGCGCTGTTTGAACAGGCTCATTAAGTGCTCAATAACCCCAGTCTGCTCATTTTCACATAACTCCAGACAAACACAGTAAGGCACAGAACACTGCTATCTATTAAATGTTGCTTTTTTGGCAGGCCTAAAATTGTTGTGTATAAAATATGGAAACATGTTTAATGCCTCAAAGATAAGGATCTTTTTTCCTCGATGTACCATATAGTCATCAATAAGTAAAATATTCAATTAACAATCTGGCCCCATTATTTCCAAAAAGAATGTTTTACTTTGTCCCTGTTGGTTCAGATGTGCTCTGTCTCACATTTCAGCACAGCCCTATGACGGCTTCAGTCTTATCTACAAAAGAACACAATCCTCAGTCCTCCCTGGAGCTCACTATTCTCAAAAGAGTCTACTGGGAAACAATGGTGGCAACAAAAAGTAATTTTGGTTGACGACAAAAGCCTATTGGAGAAGCGCCGTCGGCCAGCTCTGAATTAAATGGCACTACATTTCCAGTGAATGGTTGGGCTTAGTTCTTTTCAGACTCTGTCTCACAATGATTCAATCCACAGATGCCTCCAAGCAGAGCAGCCTTATCTGTGAGATAGGGCAGCTCTCTGGGGCCTGGTCACCTTGAGGTGTAACTGACGTCATGGCTTTGAAGAGCTCTCAAACCACAACTGTGACTCCTATTTATTATCATATTTTTTATTATTGTACATGCCCTGTAGTTTACTTTAGCTGTAGCACAAGAGATGGTTAGGATCATTCATTCAAATTATTAAAATGCCCAAATTTCAAGTAGTCCAAAAAGCAGAAGCTTTAGTCAAGTGACCTTTGCAGAGGAAAGGAGGTTGGTTGAATAACATTTATACAGTGTGGGAGGTGCAGGGTCATGAGACAAAAGGAAACAGCAGTTTTCTCGTGGGGCCTTTGAGGAAATGAACGCAGCAGCTCAAAACAAGAAAGACGTGAAAAAGACGTCAGATTTAGATCACATGATGACCTCATGCTGTGCTGTCTGTCTCAAACTGTCTCAGTTATTTCTCAAGACACTGCATGACAAAAAGATTATGTAAACTGGAACATTTGGGATTTTACAATTGAAAGCCATTTTTTTTTTTTTTAGTTTTGTTGTTTAAATCAGTCAATTGTTCTGTGCCTAACGAAAAACCTACCTAACAGACCAAGGAAACCTAAAGCTATCTATGTATCTATCTTAATAGTACAAAGTACAAGGTACTTTTGTGTTGGTGTGAGAGTGCAGACGTATGCTACAACACTGTGAGGCCAGCCGAGGGGAAAAAGCGGATTCTCTAAGTCTTTAAATTTGATTAGCGCTAAAGCAGTGCTTTGTGCGACTGCCTTCACGTGACATTCAGACACATTGCATTGGGTTGAGGCTAATTAGGATTAATGTTTAGCGCTGCAGTGTGAGCTGCCCATGTTGGTGCAGTCTCTGCCATTACACAAAGAAAAACTATGTGAGAAACGCACTGGTCCTGGCACTAGCTGCTAATGCAATTTTTCTCACTGACAACTCTGATACACCGAGGTCAAAGAGATCATACTGCGCTGCGTTTCTGTGCTTGTGATTCAACGAGCAGCACTGAACCACAAGCCTAACAAACCACAGGGACTACGAACACAAACTATTTTTCTAAACGCTTCATGCACTAGTAGACCAAAGAGATGCACTGTATGCACAAAAATGCACCCACATGAGGCAACATGTTCAGACAGACAGACTCACCTGGTACAGTTTAATGATATGAGGGTGGTTCAGCAGCTTCATGATCTGCACTTCCCTGTAGATTTTCTCCAGATTGGATGGATTTAGCCTGGTCTTATCGATTATCTTTATGGCCACCTGCGAAAAATGAATGTTATAAATGTTTAAAAATGTACAAAACTCATGACATAATATTGTTGAGTCGAAATTGTTTTTATTGTAGTTGCCGACCTGTGTTTTGGTGACTTTATGTTTGGCCAGCTTCACCACTGCAAAGTTTCCTTTTCCCAGGGTACGGATGATTTCATAGAAGCCCACCTGTAATGGACGTCCCTGGGCAGAGCTGGACTGAGCCGCGCTGCTCTCTGACATGATCACCATGTTGCAGTACAGTGTGGGGAAGAATTAAGGCGATGACCTGCACACACAAGGGCCATGGATCCTTTAATTACTATGTGCTGTTTTTAAATAAGACAATAGGATTATATAGCTTTTATGATAAAACAATTAATGATCACTGTGCACATTATGTTATGTGAGATTTGAAGAATACTTGGGCATAGCCATATTTTCTAGATTAATTTTAATATTGTGTTGCAAGGTTGTAAAGTGACAATAAACAATGCTTCGAGAGATTATTTAATTAAACTGTTCACACTGTTGAGATCGAATAGAAGCTAGACTACAAACTAAGTTCAACAGCACCAGCTCCACCTTACACTGCCAAAGTACACAATGTTTAGTAAGGCACACGTCACTCAGTGCACATTGCTGTCATCTGTATCTACGCCGTACATTTTTCACCAACTGGGCAAGCATTTATCAGACAATATCTTCTTGTCTTTTTAAAATCAGCCATGAGGTACAGTCAAAGTAGATGACCACAAATGAAAATAAAACAATAGAGGTGATAAAAGTTATGCCTTACCTCAAAAAGACATAAACCTCCGTCTCTCGCAGTACAGAGCGCTCCTTGATGAAGCGTCAACCATTCCACATGAACGCGTGTTCTCCGTTTGGGAGCAGACTTTCGCTCCTCTAGTGCCGAGGCCCGGGTGAGTGTGCTGTGTGCTCTGTGCGCGGAAAGCTCAGCTCACGGGCAATGGGGGGCTCCGCCTCTATCCTCTCCCCACCGCCACAACAAACTGATTCCGCCTCATTAACGTCATACTGGCGTCAGAGCCCAGCTCAGGGCGCGCGGCGAGGCCAGCCCGAGCGCACGGCTGGGTTGCCATGCAACCAAGAGGCTCGGGTGCGCGGTGACGTGAGTGCTGATGGAGCGGTTGCCTGGAAACGGAGTGGTAACGTCAGTCGTATAGATGTGTCACCACGTGATACTTCCCTTCACAGGCTCGCGGGCTGCTCTGCCCCAACGCCTCAGACCCACAAAACTCAAGAAAACTGTGTCAAGTGAGAAACGCACAACTCCTGCCTTAACAAGTGAACTTTCAAGACGTTGCTGAGGGGCTGTGTGGGGAAGTGAGTGCAAAGACTGCCCATAAGGACAAGGGAAACGATTAGGGCGAGTTTAGTTACACAAATAACAAGGAAGTTTCATGAGAACCGAGACACGGATCTAATAACACGTGCACATTACTATCTACAGTAAAATGATAGGTCTGACGACTGTAACCCGCAATAAAGACCTGAGGTAGTCATATACCCTATCCGTGGACTGTAAAATGAGGAACATTTAGCATCGTTGCCATAGAAATGAACAATTCTATTCAAAATAAAATGTTGGTTGTTTTCAGGTTCTAGAATGTGATGATGTCATTCTCTCAGATTACTTTGCCATGAAATATTTTAACTCACAAATGTTTAATCTGGGGATTTCTATTAGAGACTAGACTCACTATATATTGTATTGCTACAAAAACATTTTAACAATAGTAATTTTAGCTGCCCCCAATGGTATCAAATCTCATGGCCAAATAGAATGTTGATGTCCTCTGAAACCCAGCAGTATCTTTAGAACGAGCAAAGGTGACGTCACAGCATGCTGAATTTTATCAGTGAATGGCAAAAATGCCATGTCTATGGTAATTGTGGTGTCACAGTACTAAAATTTCAAACTTGATTTCTTACACTACTCTTATAGTACTCGATTCTCTATACCATTTTCGATACCACATTTAAAAATCCCATTTAGGTCAAGATTTAAAACAATAGACTGACATTTTCAACACAAAATAATAGTAATTTGTGTACTAGTTTTGTTTAAGCTCAAGATCATTATAAAACTGCTCTGGAAAAGCCACATTTTTGTTTTGTTTATGATTTTTAAAGTATCGATACTTGTTCAAATGAATATCTAGTTTCAATACTAGTTTTAGAATCAATTACTATCTGATTTTTGACAACGCTAATGGTGATTAATAAAATTTTCTCCTGGAAGAGCTCATAATAACACAAGTAAAATGTGAAAGCTGCCACATTCAACAAAACAAATATAAAAGTCTACAACTCTATAGTTTGTACCTGACATCTACAACAAAACAAAGATAACATTTATCACGCAAACAGACTTTAGGATCACACACTAAACTACTACTTTTAACTATGCAAAACTATGGCCCCATATCAGTCTGGCTGTTTTTAGGGTAATTTTTTATTTGTTTGCTTGGAGAACAAACTGACCCTGATTCATCCCAGCATGGTTGATTTGGAAATAAGTGTGTTAGATGCAGCTTTCTTTTTTGTGATGGTTTACAGTGATCCCCAAAGCAGAGTCAAGATTGAGTCAAGTTTAACAGTTTAATTTACATTCACTAGCAAGGACCACAACCCCAGCTACGATGCAAAGTGTTTATTGACATACGAGAAACATGAACAACACGAATGTATAGAAATTAATGCCGTTTTGGGGCTTCTGGCGATGAGGGCTGTAGGCTCCCGGGCCTTGGTACCCCCCATCTAGGAGATAAATTAGAATAATAAAAAGGGGGTTGGAGGGAGGGGCACAAAGTCCAGAACACCGATTTGTGTTAACTGGATGCTTAAATAATGTAGCTGCTGGAAGGAGCGTGAAAGGGGTGTGGTTCTACTCCCGAACTTAAGATAACAGACTTATCTTCATTTCACTAGCAAGGACCACAACTCCAGTTACGATGCAAAGTGTTTATTCGAGACATTCGAGAAATATGAACAACCTCTGGCGAGGGCTGTAGGCTCCCTGGCCTCGGTACCCCCAAAAGAAGCTTAACTGTGGCAGTGCCAATTGGCGGACTGGAGGTCGCGGAGGTTATGGTGGGTGTAGAACTTAAACGCCATGGAGTACCTGTGTTTCCATGATTTAATAAGGCAGTCAGTGACTCTTTGACTGGAGGCAGATGTAACAGCGCAAATGCGGGAAGAATGTCCTGTAGGAAATGTGGGGACCAGGTGAGGATTGACGTGAAGTAAGGGATGAACCAGAACCTGATACGAATCTGGCTTTGATCGGTAATGAGGAGCGAGTCCTGAGGGGAGGCGCCACATGACAACCGTTACGAGAAGTCCTGTAAGCTTGCAAAGCAGCTCGAAACAGAATTTAGCTTGAACGGGTAGATCGTGGTTGATCAACCACTGTGATTGATCTTGCTCATTTGAGGGGAAGACTAGGCGTCGATTGAAGGTCCATGATACAGGGGTGAGGAGAACGGTCGTGGACAGGGCAACCTCTGAGCGGCAGAGGAAACCGAAGAAGGGGAAAAGGAACATGTCGATGCAAGCCTTTGACAACCATTATTATTTGGTCTCTTTGCAGACCGGATCACCGAGCTTAAGAGCAGCCTGAAAAGATGCTGATGTCGCTCAGGTAGACTTTAAGTACAGGTAAATAGAGAATGGTAATCAAAGGTGAACGAGACGTAATAGGTTAGGGAAAGTGGGTCGAAAGGCAGGTTGAAGCCATTATGGATGGATCGAAAGCTGTTCCAGGTGGTCTAGTAGGAAGAGGAGGTCAGCCGGAGCGGTGCTCAGGTGTGGAACGTGGTAGCTGAGAATGGAGGAACTGGGGTCAATGACAGTTCTGCCGGTTCTGATGGTACGATGACTGCAGGGTTATCGGACTGAATGGCCCGACAGGAATGCGGCGATCACAACTGGATCGATCTAAGATAAGGCAGCAGAAGACATGCAAGCTTGCAGATGAATTGGAGGAACTCGTCAAGCCAGGGGGTGGAGAACTGACTGCCTAAAAGTAACCCCGAAAATCGGCTGATGGAACGGCATATCAAGTGGAGCACCGACTTGATGGACTGGATGAGAATCATATGGCTGTGGAGTGATTGAACAGAAGACGCTAATGTCGGGAGGTGGGAGATGAAGGGCTTCCCCCTGGGGGATGATCGGCATGGTGAAGTCGAGATGACCAAGTTCCTGAGAAGAGAGCTCCAGTTTAGCTTTGGGTTGGTGCCTGGGAACTCCCAGAACGTAGAAGGACAGGCAGCTCTGGAGGCGGCTTCCCGGTGCCTGGCTGCGGTACCCTGGTACCCCGAGGAGGCGTCCCGGTGCCCGGAGGCGGCGTCCCGGTGCTGGCGTAAAATACTGGAACCTGTCTGTGCGGTACCCGAGGGGAAACGACTGGAAACCGGGGTGTGCCCGAGGGGAAATGTTAGAGAGACTTCTGAAAGACCTCAATATTCTATGAAGACTTCTACTACTGGCTGGTTCAGTAGAGTTGTCAGAATCATCAGAATCAGAATCAGAATCAGAAAGAGTTTATTGCCATTGTCAATGAACAAAATTCAAAG